>JANAVB010042618.1:7597924-7703291 GCA_029216955.1 Iris pallida
CTTAGTTAGAGTTATTGGACTGGACCTTGTCTCCAGCTTGCTACTTATGCTTATGTTATTATATTTTGGGATTGTATAACTATATTACTTTGTGTCGCTCTCTCGTTGTTGAGCTGGATTTTGGGACTTGTGATTATATCTATCTAGTCTTCGTGCCATGATTTTCCTTCTAGATTGTGATTGAGTTTTTATCAGTATTCATATTATATACCTCCGTGCGGAGATGACATGTTATTATATACTGTTTGTTGGTAGTAGACCTACAGCGTTCTACGCCATTTTTACGGTGTAGGCTGGACATGTCACGCACTTGTGCCCCTACCTAGGGTGCGGGTCGTGAATTTATAGTATTTATATGCAGTATTCCTTACCAGTCATTTACTGTGGTTATACTGCTACATGATTCACCTACTCTCATCTATATGCTTACATGATTATACCTGCTGACACATAGACATGATATACGGATTGGTATTGCATAGCATAAGTGACTCGTTTATGATCTATGGATGTTTACTCAATGATGGATTTTACTTGTAATGTTTGACTGGACTTCTGGGCATATCATTGTTAGTGTGGGATGGACGTGTCGTGGATGGCGATACAGACGATATTGGGTAGGGAGGACAATCACTAGGTTGTAGGGCTACGAGTAGTGTTTACTTTGATGTTGCTGTTGGGAATGAAGCACGGAAATCGTTCCCCAAACCAGAAAGTCTGCTAGAGAACCGAGCAAAAGCACACAAACCAAAATGCCAACACAAATCGCAGACACAGATTTGTTAGATAGAAAACCCTTGCAGGAAAATCACGGCATGATCGGAGTCCAACGTGAAGACCTACACTAATAGAATAAAAAAGAATACACCCTTACAAGCTCCTCCCAATCCAACACGGATCACCACAACTCACTTGAAAGAAGAAAATTTAATTGCGGACCGAAGAACAAGAGATATTGAAAAATTATTAAGCGATCCCTCCTTCACAATAGTCCCTTAAAACTTTCTCTCTCAAATATTGTAAAGCACTCTTATTTTCCTTTTGAGATGTTTTTCAACTTGCATGCATCAACCTTTTATAAGCTCTTGGTAATTTATACATGGAAGACCAATATATATGGAAACTTCTAATATGCATCAATCATATATTTAATGGAAATTCAATCATAATTGGCTTGCCATAATTTGAAGTCCAATTATATGGAAAGTCAATATATGAAAGATCCAATCATAAATATATGATCAAAGTAAATATGAAAATACAATTATATATTTTCTTACCATATATGTTCCAAAATATGATCGATGCACTCCCCGAGCTTCTCCGATACACGGATGGTGCTCGTCGCACTCCGTGGTATTCTCCACGTTGTATGGGAACCCCACCCACTCCAACAAATCTCTCCCTTCACAACTAGGTGGACTCGTCATCCCGGCGATCTGCCTGCAGTACTCAAACTTTCTCCTTGGTAGAACCTTCGTGAGCATGTCCGCTCTATTGTCATCAGTATGGACCTTCTCAAGCGTCGCGTCCTTCTTCTCAACCACATCTCGTATCCAATGATACCGAGTCTCAATG
This sequence comes from Iris pallida, assembly GCA_029216955.1. Lineage (NCBI taxonomy): Eukaryota > Viridiplantae > Streptophyta > Magnoliopsida > Asparagales > Iridaceae > Iris > Iris pallida. The sequence continues at coordinate 7,599,503 of JANAVB010042618.1, forward strand.
TGCTTGGACCGACTATGAAATGTCTGGTTCTTCACAAGGTGAATGACACTCTGGCTATCGCAAAGCAAAGTATACTGCTCTTGCTTTAGCCTCCCTTCCTGCAGCAACTTCTTCATCCACAAAAACTCCTTGCAAGCCTCCGTCGTCGCAATGTACTCTGCCTTTGCCGTCGATAAGGCAATACACTTCTACAACCGTGACTACCATGATATCGCTCCACCAGCAAACATCATCACATAGTCCGAAGTCGATTGCCTCACATACCCGACCAATTTTGTTTCGTCACCATCAAAGGAAAGTCTCCAATCAGCAGTGTCCTGAAGATACCAAAAAATCCACTTGATCGTACTCCAATGTACCCTTCCAGGATTGAAAAGAAACCTGCTAACTGTGCCAACTGCGTGGGCGATGTCTGGCCTTATACAGACCATAGCATACATGAGACTCCCTACAGCTGAAGCATATGGAACCTACTCTATATCTTCCTTCTCATCCTCGGTAGATGGACACTGCTTCTCAGTAAACTTAAAGTAAGCCGTAAGGGGGTTACTCACTTTCTTCGATCCGTCCATCCCGAAATGCTAAAGTACCCGATGAATGTACTTCTTTTGGAACAAGTGTAGCAACTTGGACTCCCTTTCTCGGCTGATCTCCATCCCAAGAATAGTCTTTACTGCGTCCAAATCGTTCATAGAGAAGGCCGTGCCCAATTGGCGCTTCAACTCTGCTATCCTAGTGGTATTCCGACCCACTAGTAGCATATCATCAACGTAGAGCAGTAAAATGATAAAATCATCCTTAGCAAAGTACTTGACGAATATACAGTGATCTACCATCATCCGTCGATAACCATGCTTCCCCAAAAATGATTCAAACTTTCTGTACCACTGCCTCGGAGCCTGCTTCAGACCATACAAGCTCTTCCTCAATCGGCAAACCAAGTGTGACTTATCCTTCTCACAGAATCCCTCTGGCTGCTCCATGTATAACTCCTTCTGAAGATCACCGTGGAGGAATGTCGTCTTCATGTCCATCTGCTCGACCTTCAAGTCGAAATTGGCTGCCAATGCTAGCACTACCCGAATAGACTACTGTTTGACGACTGGCGAAAAGATCTCATCATAATCTACGCCCTTTCGCCGACCGTAGCCTTTAACTACCAGCCTCGTTTTGTATCGAGGACGAGTAGCATCATATGTCGGCTATATCCATCAATTTTTAAAGCCTTCTTGTCCTTTGGCAATCGCACTAGATCATAAGTGGAGTTGGCCTATAAGGAACTCATCTCCTCCTGCATAGCCTACATCCACTCATGTCTATGTTTGTCGTCCATAGTCTCTGTAAAACTTTCAGGCTCTCCCCCATCAGTTAGCAGCACATACTCACTGTCACGACCCGCTACCCAAATTGTTGGGCCAGGCCGAGACATGCCCAGCCTACGTTGAGATAAAACGTAGTAAGCTGTTCTAAAGACAACATGATAAGACTAAATGTGCTAACAGTTCTATAAGTGAAGAAGAATCATAAATGCTCCAAACACAAAAGTCGTCGTATATAGTAAAATATCCAAGTACAAGTAACTGAAATATAAAACTGGATACATGTCCAGTTACAAAATGATATAGTCTAATACATGTCTACTCTCAAAAGTCTAAGTAAACAAAAGACACTAGGCGAGGTTCCCTGCAGGAACATCCTCGTAAAGCAGAGCCGGGTCCTCGGCAGTAATCCCATAATATGAGTCGCAGAGTAACTCCTCCTCAGTAAGGACACCTACAACGTTATCCTGTCAGGACGGGAGCAAGTACTAAATCTAGCAAACTAGCATATGAAACATGGAAATGAACATGAGAGGAATAACTGGAAAGCATGGCATCACATAGTCTATCATGGCAAGGATACATATGTCATAGAGACAGATGTATATGTAATGTTTAAAACTGTAGCAAGTACGTGATCGGTCAATAGATGTACAATGTACCGAGGTACAATGTAAATAAAATGTACATACGTACAAGTAAAACAAGCGATAGATGTACATACGTACAAATACAGCTGATGTGCCTACGACAAGGTATACATAAAATGTCAACCTTGCTCGGTACGTACGTACGAGTAGGGGGGGCATGATCACGTACGCTACTAACAGTTTCCCCATAACCCATATTCTAAATCATGTGAGAGATACATCAAGACTGTTCTAAACATGGTAGTAATGGAAAGTACAACATGTGATGTTTTAACTTGCTACCCCAAGGGTCAGCATTTAACATGGTGAGTTTTGCAGTTCATTTATGTAACAACATGTAAAGTTCGTAGAAAGTACTTGCCTCTAGCAAAGCAAAACAAAACAAGCTGCGATAACAGTGCTATGGATGTCTGGTAACTCGTCACTGTAGAAATAAATGCATAAACTTAGCTTTTACACTAAGCTAAAACACTAAGACACTAACTAGTGAAAACACGACTTGTGACTGGGCACCTAGCCAAAATGATGACTTGGCATAGGAGACCAATGTGGGGTGACACACTATGTTAACTAACTTCCTAGGGTCTTTACACTAGTGAGGGATGGGGTTCAACACGACTAAAACTCTAAATAACACAAAAAACTACAAGTCATAATTAATCAATAAATAAATCAAAAGATCATTGTGTTCCAACAATTTTAGAGATAGACAAAAAGCCTAGTTTTCTTAAAGTAAAGTATCAAAGTGATCCTTGTTAATCATAGAAATTTATTATAATTTTTCTGGAATTTATTAACCAGTACAAATATTTTATAAAAATCCGTTTTTCCTAAGTATACAGAAAGTGAGTTTTTGTTTCATATGCCAAACTAGTGGCAAAACAGTAAATTAAATACTACAAAAATTATACTAAATTAGCCAACTTAACAAAGTATCTAAAAACTATTTTTCCATAATTTTAGCAATACTTAAGTATTTTTAGAAAATCAAAAACAGCTATGCACACAATAATTAATTATCTGCGTATTTTGTCCATGTATATAATTTGAACCAAAGTTCAAATACAGGACCCAAGGCCATGAATCAAGTCCAATATGACTTGTACAGGTCTTGAATGTGTGAAAACACATTTGAGCCCAAATACCCATGCTAGGCTTGGACACCAAATGGTTGCAGTAATTTAAATACAATAAAAATACAAGTTGGTAATAGTCAAAATAAATATTATTATTTTAATAAGGCAAATTTGTAAAAAGAATATTTACATACTTATGCTAAAAGTATATATAGATATATAAGGAAAAATACTTAATTGTAAAGTATCTATATATATATACCAATATATATAGATATATACAAGAAAATTCTTATTTATAAAATGTATATATATATATATATCCGTAATATATATATACTCATAAAAATATATATATATATATATATATATATATATATATATATATATATATATATATACAAACATATATACATAAAATTTACTAACTTATAAAGTATATATACATATATATAAAATAATGTTAAAACAGTATATACATATATATATACTAATATATATATATACATATATATATATATAAATAAAAACAGAAAAGAAAAAGGAAAAAGGAAAAGAAAAAGAAAAAGGAAAAGAAACAAGGAAAGGGGGGCTCGAACCTGAGCCAGCGGGGGGGGGGGGGGGGGGGGGGGGGGGGTTTAGACTCTGCGCGCTGGCCAGTGGGCCAGCTCGGTGGGTTTGTTAGAGTTGGGGTTTGGTTTACATTTATTTAGCACAGAAATTAAATGGGTTTTTACCCGTTAAGCAAAGCCCAAACCCGTTAGTCTAGTTTACAGTTCGTCTCGTGTCCATACAGTCCAGGACACGAGAAGTTGAAATCTGACACAGAGTCGACGTGTCCGTGCCCAGCATGACACGTACGACTCGGCTAACACGTGTCCAGCACCACAGTCATGTCCCCTGTGTCTAGGCGAGTCTCGTGTCTCAGTTTGGGACACGCACGACACAGAGAAAGGATTTGTTACCTTCGTGTCCGGCTGAGGGGTGGAAGTCGAGGGGGCGAACGGCGGCTGGGGGCGTCGTGGTCAAGGCGCTTGGGTGGCGCTGGACGCGGCTTGTCGAGGCGGAGTGATTGGTGGTGGTGGCGATCGACGACGACGGCCGGTGAGGGGGTGGTAGGGGGTCGTCGGAACTAGGGTTCAGGCGGAATTAAGTGGGGAAGACGGGGGCTGTCGGTGGCTGTGGTGAGGAATTAGGGTTAGGGTTTAGGTCAGGGGATGAGGGGGAGTTTTTATAGGCTAGTTAGGGCGGTGGGGGCAGCCGAAAATGGCGGGGGCAGCCGGTCGCAGTCGGTCGGGGCAGTCGTCGGGGGTGGGTGAGGGTTTTGCATTAGGGTCCCTAGGATTTAGGAAATTACAATTAGGTCCCCCCAATGTTTAAATGCAAAATCAAATTTGCATAACCCATCCCGCACTGTTTATGTGCAAATAAAATTTGCACAAAACAATTTGGAAATTGCAAATCGATATTAAACAATCTAATTAATTGCAAAACTTAATTAAAACATTTTAGGAAATTACAAATTGATATTTTAACATTTAAAACTCATTAAAAATTCATTTAAAAATTCTAGAAAAATTCCTAAAAATCTAATTAATTATTTTAAGGCTAAAAATAACATTAAAAATTAATAAACAATAATTAAATAAAATTTTGAAAAATAGGGGCTTACACTCACCCGATGAGTATCTCGTAGATGGTCGACGCTATCTGTCGCTCCTCCTCAACGGAACCACTGGTACTGGCTGTGTATCAACAGCCTTCTCCCCTTCAGGAACTACCTCTCCGGCATGCTCATCCTCTTGAGGGTTACCTTGACCAACATCAACAAACTGATGATCAAGGTTGGGAGCAACTCCATGTATTGGCTCCTCCATAACTGGATCCTCTGTGATATCCTCTGGAAACTGCTCGAAGAAAAATGACTCTAACTCAGGCAATTCTTCAGCCTTAGAAGGCATCTCAAAATCCTGAGTATTGGTCATGGTTTGATCCTCGACGAGTACCATGTCCCTGCTTCTGTAGAGGTTTCTTCCCACGGGATCGTACAGTCTATAGACAAACTCATTCCGATCGTAGCCGACAAAGACGTATCGCCTCATCTTTGGCTCAAGTTTGGATCTCTCATCCTTCAGTACATGTACGAAGGCCTTACAACCAAACACTCATAGGTGATTGTATAATGCTCTTTGCCGTACCATACTTTATCAGGCACATCACCCTGTGTAACGCCCCAGTCCCAAAATATGTAGGACTAGGTACATAGACATGCCTAATATACTATAGCTAGGCCTCCCACGACATGGCTAATATACTGGTCAAAGCACACTGCTACATCTTCCGTGCCAAAGTTTATGGTCGTCTAGTGCTCCAAAACTCAACAATGGCTATGGTCATTTCTAATAAAAAAATCATAAATTGCATAAATTCATTTTTAAGTCTTTTTAAATAACAAAAAAATATTCCCAAAAATTTAGGGTTTTTACATCCTGCCCAACTTACAAAAATTTTGTCCTCGAAATTTAGGAATAATAGGGTAGATGGGGTTGAGGGGTAGAATGAGTAGTTTAAGGCGAGGATATAGCCACATGACTAAAGTGATACCTTGGGTCCATTTCTCAAGTACAGTGTATTCTCTCTCTAAAATAAGTAAAAGACAAGAATAATAAAGGGTTCAAGACGATGCTATTGAGTACGAATAAGAAGTTCATAGGCGACGAAAATAATTCAAAAGAGAATTGCCAAGGCTGTCGCGGATGAGACTCTAGGGGCAAGTTTTACTATGTCTCCATCCACATAGGATAATATAAGTATAGCGAACCAAAGTGCAATAGGTTGATCAGACCATCATCCACCGGTTCTGATTAGACAATATGGTAGTGGGTGCACCCAATAAAATATGTCATGATCAAGCTTGGTAAAGAAATAAGCTTGCAAAACTGAGGCTAATTAGCAGCATAAGATAGTCAAAATATAAGTAAGGGAGAATGATAAAGGAAATTAAATAGTCCAGGATCTTTTAAAATCTAAGTTCCGCCCGAAGTTTGGGCCTGTGCAGTTGGTTTGGTTGACTAGCTAAGTTAGGGTCCTCTGAATTTATAGTCTGAGTAAACTTATCAACATGGGTCACAAGGACAAAGGCTTTGTTGGGCCGTGAGGTATTCTACACAACTTACAAGAGTTAAGCTAGTAGTGTGATGGGACAATGGGTCAAGCAATCAAGATAAAGCACAAATTTAAGCATTTAAGGAATTAAGTAGAACAAAATCACATGTCGGGTCGAAAGAATTGAGTCGAGGTTGAATCCTTATCCGTGGTCGAAAAATATATCGGTATCATGGTAAAGATTATAGTTTAGCCATTTTGATCAGAAGGTCAAATCATGAAAATAGTGTATAAAAAGACGTGTTTTAGTGGGACATGATATATATACATGAAGGTGGGCTTGTCTAGGCCTTACATATGAAATTTGTTAGAAGGAAAAGTCTAGTGTTGTGCTCCAAATATCCAAGTCACGGTAAGGGATGCCAAAAGATCTAAAATAGAAAGTGGAAGTTCATGAGAAGACAACTAATGCACAAAAATAAAGAAGATCAAGTTGAAGCATGAAGTAAAATTAATTGAGAATCCAGTAAAATAATTTAGGGACACAGTTCCAGAGAGAAGATAGTCTCCTAAATGAATACAGTTAAGGAACGATCAATTCATTGTTCAAATTGCAAACGGTTAGTAGGTCACGAGGGAAGGTCGAGTGAGTCAATGTTAAGATACAGTCACATAGTTTGGTAGACGACTAACAACACTTGTGTATATACTACTATCATGGTCATGAGTGACATGGCATTTAGTATGGAATACTTCTAACTTATTAGGACTATCTTGGTGGCCTACCATTTAAAATTTTAACTCAAGTTTCCTCCAAAAGTTTCTTAATAAAACTTTCAAAATAAATCTACCATAATTTGTATTCACTCTAAGCCGTCCAGCTTAATCATGACTTAAAATTTAAATCCCTTCCATAAATCTCAAAGTAAACCTTTATCACGTTACTACTAACTTTTCCAAAATTTAACTTTTTTATTCCAACTTTTAAACTCAAGAGTTCATCAATCATGAATCTAAAAAAATTTCAATATCACTTCATAACTTTAAAACTCCAAAAAATTTCTCAAATAATCCTCAAGATAAACCCTTAGCATATTATAAAGCAATCTAAAAATTTATCGCTCAATATTTTAACGCATTCATCAACCATAACTTCTACTTCTAAGTCATTCAAACATAATCACAACTTTTAAATGGTAATTTCCTTTAATAAATCAAAATAACTTTTCTCAGCAATCCAACTTAAACTCAATATTCAAATGATCCTATCAGTCATAATCATTTTTTTCCAAAATTTGATATCCATGATCACAACTCTTTAAACCCAAAATCTAATTAGATTTGTAAATCTTAAATCGAAGGGCACAATTTCAAATTTGAAATTTTTCCTCAAAATCGTTTTCATATCTTCTAAATGTTTTAAACCAAACTTTGTACTATCACTACGTCAAACTTACAACTCAAAATTTTACAAACTTATTAATCGTGAATCGTATGACTTAATTTAAAACCTTCATAATTTACCAAATTGATCAATCTCACTCATAAATCTTGCAGCAACATTTAAAATTTAAAATCCTTTGCAACTAAATTTATATCTTTTCAAGGATGTATAACTACAACCCAATAAATCATTAACACTTTCAAAGACCTTCAAAGTTCAAAACTTCCAAAAATCAAAATCAATTTCCTTTCTCCATTGTAAATAGATTCTAAAATTTCTTTTGTAGTATCAAATAAAAATCAATTCTTCAAAGCTAGTAATGTTGCCTCTACCCACTTGGATTTAACTAATCCTTCTAGGAAAATATGGTTCCTCTTATCCTTATATCTTTATAACTCAAATAGGGTCTCAATGCCTACTAGTTGTCAACGTAATCCTTCTTGCCATATGGTTGACCAATAAGTATATAGTAGTGTAGTCATCTTCCTAACCCTTATTAAACATAAGATGATAGGGTGTTGGTAGAAAGAGTTCAACCAAGATGCAAAAATCAAAGGAGACAAGAGTTCGAAATTTAAAAATCAAGAAAGGTGATCAAGTATGTGGATGAGATTCCTAGACTCTAATCCTATATTGCAGGCTCACCTCGGTACAATTACGTAACCGAAGTGACAAACTCGACCTGCATGGGCCACCACAAAAATATGTAACGCCCCAGTCCCAAAATACGTAGGACTAGGTACATAGATATGCCAACCGTATACATACGAAGTATACTCCAATATATGGAAACCTCGTATGAATACATAAGCTATAAAATGCAGTAAACCAAGAGTAATCTAATCTCATCCACAAATGTAAGAATAAAAGATATCATATAATCAACTGTAATAAGTCTTTGTACAATATGTTGGGCGGAGACAAATCCACTACCAACAAATAAGGGAAAAATATACGTGAAAACTGAAATGATTGGCGGGAGTAGCAAAGAAAGACCCAAGACACGTCATCTCCGAATGAATAGAGAAGATCGCGACCTCGGCTAGAATACCTGCAAATGACAATAGCACACACCTAGGGAGATAACCAGGTCCTCAGAGGGACGTAACAAGATACACAATATCATACCATATAAACTGAATATAACTGCTCAATAATAATAAGTAAGATCAGATCATAACATGGTCCAATACCTTACCTTTTGGATTAGTGTACCATCCCCCCAACCAAACAAGGACAAGAGATGGCACACTAACCCATGATGAAGTATATTTCCAAGTCATAAATCCAATATAGTATCTGAACCCCAACAAGGTTCAATAACTTCTCATCGAAGTAGTAAGCCACACCTACAACCAAACAAGGACAAGATGTGGCAAACTAATCCGCGATAAGTTATTGTTCCAAGCCACGGTCAGATACAAGTATCCAAACCAAGAGTACTCATACCTAACGGATAAGGACGCCTAACCAATCTAAGTGAATGCAGTTTTAAGAATAGTTCATGGTCGCATGACTACCGGGTCAAGTCAGGAAAATACCAATATAGTACAGTACCTCAATAGCGAGTCACAACACCATATACTATTCCTCAGTATCGAGCGAGTCTATAGCATATAGTCTACCTATCATTCCTAAGTAGCGAGTGAGTCTATGACAGATAGGGTGGTAGTCAACTTCCAATCATGTTCTCTCCGCCCAATGCCAACTCATAACTGCTAAGTCTTCTAGCATGCAACTCTATTAGCAGTTATTTCCTAACGCACGGCTTATACGTACTGGTGGCCAGCCAATCATGCATGTCCGAGTCCTATATGCGACTCACCACAACGTGGTATAAATGTGTCAAGGCCTATGAATGCAACACACAAAGGGTGGTCCCTTAAATCTAGGTTCAATGTATAAGAAAATAGTACATAGCAGAAAATAGAACTAAACAGTAAAAATTCTATCTACTTATGCCATGTATCACGATTTATTTTGCAGAAAATAAATAATAAATAAATGCATAAATATGAGCTAAAGTAAAATAATCAGCTAATGGTAAGGTATCTTGCCCGAGGTTATGTGCAAAAGGGAATAATCCAGTAGCTCGAACCAGCAAATAAACGAAGCAAGAAAAGCCAAATCTCACAGATGACTCCGGATGCTGCAACAAACATCACGAACGAGTTTGGAATAAAAATATGCCTACACGTTCGATGAAGAATCCTTTGAATGAAGAAGCTATTCTGGTTGCTGCTTCATGGTATGGTACCAAATCTTGATGTCGGACTTCATATATGCCTCTAATCTGATTAACAATCAACTTAGAGTCACAATATACTTCGAGATATTTAATATTCAATTGTTTGGCTAATTGAAGTCCAATGAGCTAAGTATTGTATTCTGTCACATTGTTGGAGCATGATTCGTCTAAAGAATAGGCCCTTTGAATAGTTAATCCATCGGGTGAAACAAGAACAATTCCTACTCCAGCAACGAGAGTACCTCCAGGTCCAATTCTAGAAGCTCCATCAAAGAACAACCTCCAAGTAAGAAATTCTTCTGAGATCATATTTGATTCCAATGTCTCGTCCGGAATCTCATCATAGAGTTTAGATGTCTTAGGGACGGGATGAGCTGCTAAGAAGTCAGCAAGTGCTTGGCCTTTCACAGATTTTTGAGGAACATAAACCATATCATATTGTGCTAGTAATATGGCCCATGTGGCAAGCCTAGAATTGAGTGTGCTTGGCTTCTTCATTAAAACTCGAAGAGGATTGACCCGGGATATGACATGAATAGTTTGACCTATGATGTAATGTCTTGTCTTCTGAATAGCAAACATTAAGGCTAAACATTCCTTCTCCACTAGACTATAATGATGTTCACCTCCAATCATTATTCGGCTGAGATAGTAGATGGCTTGTTCATGACCTTTCTTGTTCTTCTGAGCCAACAAAGCTCCCAATGAATGATCCATTGCTCGGACATACATTAAGAAGGGTATCCCTGAGATCGGTGGTACAAGAACCAGTGGACTCATTAAATATCGTTTTATATCATCAAATGCTCGTTGACATTCTTTCGTCCAAACGAAAGACACACCTTTCTTCATTAAGTGAGTATGGTCTACAACGTCCAGATAAATTCGAAATGAACTGCCTGATGTACGCAAGTCGACCTTGGAATCCTCGTAGCTCTTTTAGGTTGCGTGGAGGACGCATCTTTTGAATGGCTTTGATCTTTTCGGGATCAACGTGTATACCCTTAGAGGTAATGACGAAGCCGAGAAACTTACCACTAGAGACACCCAAGAAAGACTTGGTGGGGTTCATCTTGAGTTGATGCTGGCGCATTATATTGAAGATAGTTCTTAAATCTTGAATGTGATCTTCTTTGAGACGACTTTTGACAGCAATATCGTCAACATAGCATTCGACAGTCTTTCGTAAATGATCTCGAAAAATAGTGCTCATAGCCCGCTGGTAAGTTGCACCTGCGTTCTTAAGGCTAAAAGGCATGACTGTATAACAGTACACACCCCGAGGAGTACGAAACGAAGTATGTTTTTCATCTTCAAGATTCATCCGGATTTGATTATATCCAGAAAACCCATCCATGAAAGAAATTCGTTCGAATCCACATGTATTGTCAATCATAACATCAGTAATTGGGAGAGGGAACTCGTCTTTGGGGCAAGCATCATTGAGATCCCAAAAGTCTATGCAAACTCGAACCTTTTCGGTCTTCTTCAGGACATGGACGACATTGGCCACCCAGTCAGGATGTTGTTCTTCTATGATAAAGCCATAAGCTATAAGCTTTTTGACTTCATCATCAATTGCATCCACCATTTCAGGCTTGAATCGCCGTTGTTGTTGTTTGACCGGTTTGACATTCGGCACGATGTTAAGCTTGTGAGTTGCAATTTGAGGATCTAATCCCGGCATATCTTTGTAACTCCAGGCGAAGACGTCAATGTATTCACGAATAAGGTAAAGTAACTCTTGTTTATCATCTTCTGAGAGATTCTTGTTGATAAAGATTGGTCATGATACACCTTTCTCTCCAATATCAACTTGGACCAGTTGATCTTCAGTAGGTGGTTCTTGTTGTTCAAAACGAAGTTCCCACTGATTGTCCATCCTTTGTATCCAAGGATCCATTTCAGTAGCTTCTTCAATGTCACTTTCGTCGTCTTCTAAGAATTCGGCGGACACCATATTAGAAGATACTATCGCCTTATGAATATGACCGATGCTGGTATCAGAGTCCCATGAGATAGAATCAGAAGAATTTGAATGCTCTTCTTCATCAGATTCAGAAGGTTCTGGAGTTGGAAGTGGTGACATATAACCTAGTCCTCGTTTCGTTTTACTGTGGTATTGTTGTGATTTTCCTTTTGGAACAGCAATACGAAGAGGGGTTCGCCTTCCTTTACTATTGTTGAGACCTGTTCTGAAATCATAGCCCATTTTACGGATGTTGGCTTTAGATTGTGGACTATAGCGTCGTAATTGTAGCCTTCCTGTATCATCTCTATCATCATTATAGAGCATAATTTTTGGTTCTTCTCTCTTGTTGAAGAATATAGGCTTTTCATCTTTCTTTCGAGACGGTACTAAGAAGTACGACTCTTGTATTGAATCCAGTGATACCACATTTTGTCGAAATGATACGACTTCTATTGTAAGTGGCTTAAAGTTATCTAGCATATCCAAATAACACTGAGTATAGTAAAAAATATCAGTATACTGTAAAGGAGATGCTTTATTGATCTTTACACCATCATTTACAACAGGGACTTTAGCCTTAGTAGGCTTAGTCAGATTGATGACAAAAGGAAGAGAAGAAGAACGAGAAGGAAGAAGGAGCTTCTTGCGACGAAGATCGATTACAAGCGGCTCAGAAGAGGTGAGCTCCCTTTGTTCCTGACTATCACCTTTAGGTCGCTTCTCATGGGAAGGTAGATAAATAGTCAGTGGTTGGGAAGACTGAGGACAGGAGGTACGTCCCTTGACTGGAATCACCAGAGTATCATTAGGTATACTCTTCTGTTCTTCATCTGTGTCCATTGCTAGTACCACCTTCATGAATTCCTCTTTGTACATACGAGAATCGTTGTAATATGCTTCAACTCCTTTGAAAGGATTCAGATCTGCAACCTCTTTTTGGACTTCTCCATTACTATCCACATATTTAAAGCATTGGTGGAGTGTAGAGGGTACAATATTGTATTCATGGAGGAATGGCCTTCCCAATAAAGCATTGTATGAGCCATGATTGTCAATAACATAGAAAGTTACTTTTGTACGAAGATTGCCAATTTGAAGTTTTAGGCGTATCTTCCCCAAAGGTTCACTTCTTCCTTGATTGAATCCCAGGATGGTAGTAATAGTTGTAGAAAGATTATGTACTGGGATTTTCAAAGCGTCTAATAAGGACTTTGGCATGATGCTAAGTGCAGACCCGGAATCAATCAGAATACGGTCGACTTTCATGGTATCCACATGTCCCGTGAAATAGAGAGGACGATCATGACGATTGTCTTCTAACAACTTGTCATCTTGTGTAAAGGTGATATTGGACATTAACTCAAATACACTATGACAATGTGCACAGCTGACTGGCTCCTTTTCAGACTTCTTGAGAAGAGTTAAGCAGGTGTCAGCCTGCATCAAAGCTTCACTTAACGTCTCACGAGTTTCTTTTGAGAGACGTAAAAGTTCAAAGATTGACAATCTTGCTGGAGTATTGGCCAATTGAGCCAATATGTCAAAATTTTAAGGCTTTTCAAGTCCAAGAGATGATGACTTTTTCAATGCTTTATCAAAGCGAACAGGTTGCTTTTCCTTGTCTGCTGATGTTGGTTTAGGAGGAGATGGTTCGGCCACCGGCTCAGATGTAGACGGTGCAGCTTTAGCAGGAGAAGATGATGGAGGAAGAGCATCCGGGGATAGAGCAGGGTTTTTTTGATTTTTGGAATACTCCCGAAGATAAGGTTTCCCATATCTAGTGCCCATTAGGATTTCTTCTTCTGTTAATGGTTCAAAGGATACCATATTGCAGTTTTTTGATTTAGACTTGGAATGCTTCTTTTGTTTAGAAGAGGAAGGTATTTCAAATTCTGCAACCAGATCTGGATGAATCCACATAATCTCTCTTTTGTCAGTTGTAACACCCAATTTTCCAAAAGAGGGTAATTTTGAAATTTTGTAATTTTAGTCTTTTAATAATAATATTTAAATCATGATATAATTTTTGGTGATTTTTAATCATTTAAAACTATTTTAAATCATGACTTATAATTTTGGTGTTTTGATAGTGTAACCTTGGAGACTGGTTGACCTAGAGCCTAGCCATGTAATTAGGGTATTTTGTTTATCATTTCTAGTTTGAGGGTATTTTTGTCATTTTTGGGATTATTTGATTTTATTATAATTTATTTGAATTTATGGGAATTTTTAGAATTTATTTTGGAATTGTTTGAAGGATGGTTGACTAAGTTGACTTTGACTAGCTTTGACTGGGTAGACTAACCTAGAAGCTAACCCTAGTTGTGTTTGGACTTGGTTAGGTTAAGTAACCTTAGCTTGACCTAAGTTAGTGATAATTAAACTATTAGAATTAATTTGGAGAAATAGGATTTGAATTGATTAAGAAATGGCTTGTGATTTCACAAGTCATGATTATGACTTAAGCCTTAAAAGCCCATAGGCCCACACCATGTAACCAAACCCTAACCCTAATAGCCTTGGCCGGCCACACATGATCCCCCCCTCTATTTAAGGCTCCTAGGAATTAGGGCTAGCCTCCTTAGAAATATTTTGGTAAGTCTTAGAAAGAGGTAAGTCTCCATCTTCATTAAATCCTATAAAATCCATTTTAATTCCTTTTCCACCCAAACCAATTGCAATAGGTTCTAAATTCATTCCTCTTGCTGTTGTTATTGAGTAATTTCAGAGTTTGGGCAATTTGGAGAAGTTTGGCTATCAAGAGGAACACCTCTTTGTGGAGCTTTGGAGGATTTTGATACATATAGGTAACTTTCATTCTACACCATAGAATTCTAATTTTATTGCATATCTAGGGAGCTCTAGGCCTAACCTAACTGTAGGAATAGGTAACCCTAGAATTCGAGTCATTTTTGTGTCCTATTTGGACACGTATCAGTGTCATGGTGCTAGTGTTTGATGAAATATCCCAATGGGCATTCTGATTGATTTTTAGGATTCTATTTGAATAGAAAATTAGGGTTTTACCTCGCTTATGTGATTCTAATGTTCTGAGTCGTGTTTGGTGTCGTGTCGTGTCGCCAAAAACACGTGGACACGCGGTTGCACGTGCGCGCGCGCAGGCAGGGTGCTTGCCCTGCTGCTCGGGGCTGTTTGCTCTGTGCACACGCCACTTCGACACACAAAACTCGACACACGTGTTGTATCCATGACTGACACAAGGTTCTTTGAGTTGCACGAGCCCTCGTGTCTTGTCGGATACGGAATCACGTGTGCACGAGTGTGCACTGTGTGCGTGTATCAGTGTAGTTTTGTTTCCCTATTTTGTTACAGTTTTAAATGATTTTAATCATGTTTAAATTGCTATTTAGATCCTAAATATAATGTATGATGTATGTTATATTATGTTTATATGTTAGTTTAGGTGTTGGATGTGAATTGGATTCGAATTTTGGGTTGATTTCATAGTAACTGACACATGTTACTGATACACTATTCTTTCTAATTTCCTAAGCAATTAAGTCCCTGTTTAGTAATGGTTTTCTCTGATTTAATGTTACCACATGATTGTTATTATTTGTAAGTGAAGTATTTCATTTGAAATGGGCTTTTGGATTTGTGATTTGAAATTAGGCATGTGGGTTCAATTCGAAATTGGTTAACTAAACTGGATGTTTCCAGTTCTTACTAACTGAGCATGAAATTCCTTTCCTGAGATTTTAAAACCATTCTTAGTGAACTTGAGAATGTTTCATTCAATGCCTGAGAACAAGTCTAAATTGGTTACCTTTTCTCCTTTTTATCTGCACATGAATTCTCAAAATCATTTGGGTGATTGGTTGTTTAGATGATTCAAAATTATATGGTTTGGGTGGCAATTTGATATTAACTGATCTATTCATTGGTTAGCTTATATGCTTCCTGTCAACTGGAATGCTATTTAACCTGAGATGACTTCTTTCTTCAACTGAATTGAATCAATGTTTATTTCAATACCTGAACTGATTATTGGTTTCCTTTCCTTCTTTAGAACTAAGTTTGAATGGTATTATTTCATTGGTAAAACTGATTTGTTCATAGACTGTATTGAAATGATATCCTATTTCCTGAGATTTCCTTCTCTTAAACTGTAAACTGAAATGAATTGGAATTATGGAACTGAGGTTTGTTTTCTAGCCTGGTTGCTACTATAAACTGAGCAAATACCTGAGATTTACTTCCTTAACTGAAATTGTATGATTATGAAGGTTTGATTCTATGAGATAACTGTTTCCAGTTTTCCCTAAAACCTGAGCATGGTTCCTGCAAAAACCTGAGACTGATTTTATTAATTTCTAATTCTTTTCCTTTTCGAAATGCTGTTGAACCTGAGAATGAATTTCAGAAAACTATGAACTGGGTTTTGGGTTTCTGTTTGAACTGGAAATGCAAATTGGTTTCCCTCCTTCTAACTGAGTTTGAATGATCCCTTGTAGTTGAGTACATGGTATGGTTTTGATCATTGTTTAAATGATAATTTGTTTCCTATAAACTGGTAAACTGGGAATGAGATCCCTGAATACCATTGCACTGAAGACTGAGTTTCCATTTCACTGATTTCAGCATTCTTTCAACTGTTAAGTTCCAGAATTCACATTATTTATATAGCACACTGATTTTCATAATGTATTGCCACTATCATCTACACCGATTTCTTGCTAATTGTACACTGTTTCCTGATTCCAGGAATCCTAACACTCATGACTCACTAATTTACACACACACATACACCCTTGACACTATGTGACACTCACTTGTCACCACACTCTCATATCACACCCTCATTCTCATGACACACACACACATACACTTGGACATTTTCATGTGCCCCCTTTCTCCATACATATGTATATATATATGTAGTGAGATATAGATATATAGATATCCTATATATATGAGTGTGTTCTATTATATATATTAGATATATATGTATATGTGTGATATTAAGGGTAGCCTATATGCTATTGTGTATTCCTATATAGATTATATTAATATAGTAATATGTGTATTATTTTAGATATAGGTATAGTCTTGTGTAGATGTGATTTATGGTTGGTTTTAGGCATGATATAGCCTATGGCCTAGTCTCTTAGCCTATGGGTGTATATATGTGTCTGCTTGACTAGTGAGCCTAGATTAGACTTGTGTAGTCTTGTTAGACTTAGAATAGACTAGTTAGACTAGTATAGACTAGTTTGACTTAGGTTTGACTTGGTTGACCTAGTTTGACTTCCAGGGTTGACCAGAGTTGACCAAGAGTTGACCAAGAGTTGACTTTGGTCTAGACTGACCTAGATTCATGTAGAACGCATTGTAGTGCATCTTATTACCATTCTGGACTTGTTGTGACTTGTATTGTTCTAATAGGAGCCAGACACCACTCCTCAGACAGTACTTTCATCTTGGACATTCAGATAGCAGGCGAGTACATTCTCTGATCATTTCATATCCTGCTTAGAATTATTTTCCTGCATTAAATTACTTTACTTGATACTGTCACGTTGGTCACACGGATTAGTACTATATGGATCCCTTCTTGAGATGTTATCCCTTCAGGGAGCATCGGGTACTCTATGTTCTGTGCGTTTTACTTACATGGCGTATCACTATGCTTTTTTGGTTCTTTGATCACTTGTGACATATACTCTTATGATCACAGAGTTTTTCTTGAATCCTTATCCCATTTATTGGGTTTCCCAGAATCCCCATTTATGGGACTACTATGTACCACCCTTCGGGGGCCATTACATAGAATCATAACATAACCTGGTTGGATCCTTGTGTACTGATTGGGGGTACGGGGGAGTATAAATAGCCATGTGAACAATTCCAAAGTAGAATAGCCATGTACGCCTCTTTAGTGTAGCCATGTGCAAATCAAGCCGTTCACATGTCGACTTTGTACTCTAAATCACTAGTCACTGGTAGCTCTTTACTTATAGTAGATATTTCTATTACAGTTCTCTCCCTCTGTTTACATACTGCATTTTTTCAGTATCTATATCTTACTTTACTGCATGATTATATTTTCTAACCTGCTATGAACTGTTGAGATGTATTGTGCTCACTCTTGTCCTGACTGGACCTGTTGAAAATATTACAGAGGACGAGGAGGAGGCCTGTGTGGATATCTTCTACGGGACAGCTCTAGCTGACGACTTTACCCTACTGCCTAGACTAGCTTAGTTAGGCTTTATCTTACTTATGTTGTCTTGAGACTAGTAGTTAGACTTTATTTTTGTCTTTGAGATCTGGGTTGTATAATCTTTCATATTCAGTAGCTGAGACCTAGTACTCTGAATATCTGCTGAGATGTTATCTTAGACTATTTGATCATCTGTATTTTCCTTGAGTTTTATATCATATCGTGCTTTTTCTTCCTTAGTTGTGATTGAGTTTATTTTCTGCTATGTCACCCCCATTCGGGGAGTATAAACTGTTTAGCCTTATACTGTTAGATGCATTGAGACTTAGGACAGCGTTCTACCGCCGACACTACGGCGTAGGCTGGACGTTGTTACGCTCTCGTACCTTCACAGTGGGTGCGGGTCGTGACACATTTTTAGTGGTTGCCCATGCAGGTCGAGTTTATGTAGTGGTATTCGAACTAGAGTATCACTACAACCTGCAGTAGGATTAGGATATATATTTTGAAGGTACTCAATCACAGTTAGGATTCCTTAAAAGATTCTTGGGACGACCCTTGAGAATCTTATTTAAACTTCAATTTGAATCATTTCCCTTGTTTTGTTGCTCTCACACCTTGATTATTGAATTTGATTTTGTTGGATCGTTGTTGATTTTGATTTTTCTATCGAAATGAATTTTAAGGCCTGAGTTACGATATTTTTCTGATAACATATGTTGACAGGAATACAGGGATGGTAAAACGTCTACTTGATTATGGAGCTTGTAGTTTATCGCAGCCATATTAGCTGGCATGGCGGAAACATAGAGACCTGACTTCGGATGTACGTATCTTGGTTATGAGATTTGGAATTTCTCGCAGCTATACTAGTCGGCATAGCGAGATTTCCAGACGACATGATTGTAGAGGTGCATACCCCAGTTATGGAATCTATCGTTTATCGCAGCCTTGTTTACTGGCATGACGAGAATTCTGAGTAACATGATTTTGGACAGACGCATATGATTATCAGATTGTATCTTGAGAAGGTTTTTAAACATATAATCTCTATCGTACCATTCTGTTGTATAAATTGTACCCCATCATCAAATAACTTAGGAGTAGGAGTATGAGAAGAGTAGCTTAGCTGTTATTATAACCTTGTGTAACTTCTTGCTATAAATTCTTCCTAATACAATGAATCGGTGATTTTTGCTAGACCTTGACTTAGATTTGATATTGTAACTCTGGTTTCAAAATGGTTTCCTCTTTTAAACAGATAAGCAGAACAGATTTTATCAATATTTTCTCTTGCCATTATTTCTTGTATTACCTTAAAATATATATAGTGGACATAGATGCTTGCCTGACACGTATGCATGCTACACTTGATCACCAACCTATCTAAATGCATATTAATATGTTGGTGTTAATTTCTCAAAATCCAAATGGTTCTAATATTCCTCAGTATCAGTGACTAGTTCTCTGTTTTCCAGATTAAATTCGTAAATTAAATTTAAATTTCATGTTATTAGTTGTTGTTTACATTACTGTACATGTATGTTACATGCAGGGTTTCAAGTCTTAAAGAAAATTGGTTGAGTTTGGTTGAGTTTTGTGTTGAATTTGTCAAACCTGAGACTATGTACATATTAACCCTTTAAGTCTGAATTCTAAGTGATTAGTCAATTTGCAGTTTTAAATGGTAATGTTTGAGCCGTATACATTGTTGTGTGTAGGTATATAAGTTAGGTTTCATACTCTTACATGTTAGGTTGTGGTTGTGGTAAACATTGAGTTGGTTTTGATGTTCGAATTTCTCCAAATTTTGAAAACTGAATACATGTTAATATTTTACATTGCTTCCAAATGTGTAGTTCAATTTCAGATCTAATATGTAATGTTGAACTAAAACTGAATGATTGAACCCTTTATTTCAAGTTTTAACCCATGTACACTTGACACCCTACACTAATGTTCACAACTGCCATGAAAACCTAACCCTTCATCTCTATGTTATGTTCATATAGCTATATAGATATATATATAGTTCTGTATACATGTTATAATGTATGTAGATGCAATTAAATCTCTACCTCTCTATACATATAAATATACATATATATGGTTAGCCATGCATGTTATGAGTAAATAGCTGCCTTGTAGACTGCTTAACAATATGCCATGAATAGTGTAACTTGATAGCTATAGTTGAGACACAGATCCTCTTATGCACTTTCATGTATAATTCACACGAACCACATAACATTTACCTAATGCTAGCTTTTTCCCTCTCTAACACACTCTCTATATATACATATTGTGATTGGATTCCATGCAATTGACTTTCATTCCTTAACTTTTGATTTTAATTTTCTTGAATAGTATCCCTTAATAGATAATTGGTAGTTATCCTTATTATATTTTATTTTTGATAAGTACCAGTTTTCATATAGGAGGGTAGACTGCCTTACAGTCTTGATGATTGTTATTTCTGTATCTTTCTAGTTAGCACCCTAGATTGCTTGTGTGTTTTGATACCCTATGACCGCTTTGGTTAGCATGACTAGTATACCTAGATGAGACTTCACTACCACCGTATGCCATGATCCTGTATGCCGTCCTTTTTAATTGTATGTTTTATTTAAGTTCTGAGACTTGATTGTGGGGGTTTGACCTAGAAGAAGTAGGAACATTTTAATTTTGAGGACGAAATTTTTATAAGGTGGGTAGGATTGTAACACCCAGTTTTCCAGAAGAGGGTAATTTTAAAATTTTGTAATTTTAGTCTTTTAATAATGATATTTAAATCATAATATAATTTTTGGTGATTTTTAATCATTTAAAACTATTTTAAATCATGACTAATGATTTTGGTGTTTTGATAGTGTAACCTTGGAGACTGGTTGACCTAGAGCCTAGCTATGTAATTAGGGTATTTTTTTTATCATTTCTAGTTTGAGGGTATTTTTGTCATTTTTGGGGTTATTTGATTTTATTATAATTTATTTGAATTTATGGGAATTTTTAGAATTTATTTTGGAATTGTTTGAAGGATGGTTGACTAAGTTGACTTTGACTAGCTTTGACTGGGTAGACTAACCTATGAGCTAACCCTAGTTGTGTTTGGACTTGGTTAGGTTAAGTAGCCTTAGCTTGACCTAAGTTAGTGATAATTAAACCATTAGAATTAATTTGGAGAAATAGGATTTGAATTGATTAAGAAATGGCTTGTGATTTCACAAGTCATGATTATGACTTAAGCCTTAAAAGCCCATAGGCCCACACCATGTAACCAAACCCTAACCCTAATAGCCTTGGCCGGCCACACATGATCCCCCCCTCTATTTAAGGCTCCTATGAATAAGGGCTAGCCTCCTTAGAAATATTTTGGCAAGTCTTAGAAAGAGGTAAGTCTCCATCTTCATTAAATCCTATAAAATCCATTTTAATTCCTTTTCCACCTAAACCAATTGCAATAGGTTCTAAATTTATTCCTCTTACTGTTGTTATTGAGTAATTTCAGAGTTTGGGCAATTTGGAGAAGTTTGGCTATCAAGAGGGACACCTCTTTGTGGAGCTTTTGAGGATTTTGATACATATAGGTAACTTTCATTCTATACCATAGAATTATGATTTCATTGCATATCTAGGGAGCCCTAGGCCTAACCTAACTGTAGGAATAGGTAACCCTAGAATTCGAGTCATTTTTGTGTCCTATTTGGACACGTATCAGTGTCATGGTGTTAGTGTTTGATGAAATGCCCCATTGGGCATTCCGATTAATTTTTAGGATTCTATTTGAATAGAAAATTAGGGTTTTACCTCGCTTATGTGATTCTAATGTTCTGAGTCGTGTTTGGTGTTGCGTCGTGTCGCCAAAGACACGTGGACACGCGGTTGCACGTGCGCGCGCGCAGGCAGGGTGCTTGCCCTGCTGCTCGGGGCTGTTTGCTCTGTGCATACGCCACTTTGACACACGAAACTCGACACACGTGTTGTATCCATGACTGACACGAGGTTCCTCGAGTTGTATGAGCCCTCGTGTCGTGTCGGACACGGAATCACGTGTGCACGAGTGTGCACTGTGTGCGTGTATCAGTGTAGTTTTGTTTCCCTATTTTGTTACAGTTTTAAATGATTTTAATCATGTTTAAATTGCTATTTAGATCCTAAATATAATGTATGATGTATGTTATTTTAGGTTTATATGTTAGTTTAGGTGTTGGATGTGAATTGGATTCGAATTTTGGGTTGATTTCATAGTAACTGACACATGTTACTGATACACTGTTCTTTATAATTTCCTAAGCAATTAAGTCCCTGTTTAGTAATGGTTTTCTCTGATTTAATGTTCCCACATGATTGTTATTACTTGTAAGTGAAGTATTTCATTTGAAATGGGCTTTTGGATTTGTGATTTGAAATTAGGCATGTGGGTTCAATTCGAAATGGGTTAACTAAACTGAATGTTTCCAGTTCTTACTAACTGAGCATGAAATCCCTTTCCTGAGATTTTAAAACCATTCTTAGTGAACTTGAGAATGTTTCATTCAATGCCTGAGAACAAGTCTAAATTGGTTACCTTTCCTCCTTTTTATCTGCACATGAATTCTCAAAATCATTTGGGTGATTGGTTGTTTAGATGATTCAGAATTATGTGGTTTGGGTGGCAATTTGATATTAACTGACCTATTCATTGGTTAGCTTATATGCTTCCTGTCAACTGAAATGCTATTTAACCTGAGATGACTTCTTTCTTAAACTGAATTGAATCAATGTTTATTTCAATACCTGAACTGATTATTGGTTTCCTTTCCTTCTTTAGAACTAAGTTTGAATGGTATTATTTCATTGGTAAAACTGATTTGTTCATAGACTGTATTGAAATGATATCCTATTTCCTGAGATTTCTTTCTCTTAAACTCTAAACTGAAATGAATTGGAATTATGGAACTGAGGTTTGTTTTCTAGCCTGGTTGCTACTATAAACTGAGCAAATACCTGAGATTTACTTCCTTAACTGAAATTGTATGATTATGAATGTTTGATTCTATGAGATAACTGTTTCCAGTTTTCCCTAAAACCTGAGCATGGTTCCTGCAAAAACCTGAGACTGATTTCATTAATTTTCAATTCTTTTCCTTTTCGAAATGTTGTTGAACCTGAGAATGAATTTCAGGAAACTATGAACTGGGTTTTGGGTTTCTGTTTGAACTGTAAATGCAAATTGGTTTCCCTCCTTCTAACTGAGTTTGAATGATCCCTTGTAGTTGAGTACATGGTATGGTTTTGATCATTGTTTAGATGATGATTTGTTTCCTATAAACTGGTAAACTGGGAATGAGATCCCTGAATACCATTGTACTGAAGACCGAGTTTCCATTTCACTGATTTCAGCATTCTTTCAATTGTTAAGTTCCAGAATTCACATTGTTTATATAGCACACTGATTTTCATAATGTATTGCCACTATCATCTACACTGATTTCTTGCTAATTGTACACTGTTTCCTGATTCCAGGAATCCTAACACTCATGACTCACTAATTTACACACACACATACACCCTTGACAATATGTGACACTCACTTGACACCACACTCTCATATCATACCCTCATTCTCATGACACACACACACATACACTTGGACATATTCATGTGCCCCCTTTCTCCATACATATGTATATATATATGTAGTGAGATATAGATATACATGTATCCTATATATATGAGTGTGTTCTATTATATATATTAGATATATATGTATATGTGTGATATTAAGGGTAGCCTATATGCTATTGTGTATTCCTATATAGATTATATTAATATAGTAATATGTGTATTAGTTTAGATATAGGTATAGTCTTGAGTAGATGTGATTTATGGTTGGTTTTAGGCATGGTATAGCCTATGGCCTAGTCTCTTAGCCTATGGGTGTATATATGTGTCTGCTTGACTAGTGAGCCTAGATTAGACTTGTGTAGTCTTGTTAGACTTAGAATAGACTAGTTAGACTAGTATAGACTAGTTTGACTTAGGTTTGACTTGGTTGACCTAGTTTGACTTCTAGGGTTGACCAGAGTTGACCAAGAGTTGACTTTGGCCTAGACAGACCTAGATTCATGTAGAACGCATTATAGTGCATCTTATTACCATTCTGGACTTGTCGTGACTTGTGCTGTTCTAATAGGAGCCAGACACCACTCCTCGGACAGTACTTTCATCTTGGACATTCAGATAGCAAGTGAGTACATTCTCTGATCATTTCATATCCTGCTTAGAATTATTTTCCTGCATTAAATTACTTTACTTGATACTGTCACGTTGGTCACACGGATTAGTACTATATGGATCCCTTCTTGAGATGTTATCCCTTCAGGGAGCATCGGGTACTCTATGTTCTGTGCGTTTCACTTACATGGCGTATCACTATGCTTCTTTGGTTCTTTAATCACTTGTGACATATACTCTTATGATCACAGAGTTTTCCTGGAATCTTTATCCCATTTATTGGGTTTCCCAGAATCCCATTTATGGGACTACTATGTACCACCCTTCGGGGGCCGTTACATAGAATCATAACATAACCTGGTTGGATCCTTGTGTACTGATTAGGGGTACGGGGGAGTATAAATAGCCATGTGAACAATTCCAAAGTAGAATAGCCATGTACGCCTCTTTAGTATAGCCATGTGCAAATCAAGCCGTTCACATGTCGACTTTGTACTCTAAATCACTAGTCACTGGTAGATCTTTACTTATAGTAGATATTCCTATTACAGTTTTCTCCCTCTGTTTACATACTGCATTTCTTCAGTATCTATATCTTACTTTACTGCATGATTATATTTTCTAACCTGCTATGAACTGTTGAGATGTATTGTGCTCGCTCCTGTCCTGACTGGACCTGTTGAAAATATTACAAAGGACGAGGAGGAGGCCTGTGTGGATACCTTCTACGGGACAGCTCTAGCTGACGACTTTACCCTACTGCCTAGACTAGCTTAGTTAGGCTTTATCTTACTTATGTTGTCTTGAGACTAGTAGTTAGACTTCATTTCTGTCTTTGAGATCTGGGTTGTATAATCTTTCATATTCAGTAGCTGAGACCTTGTACTCTTGATATCTGCTGAGATGTTATCTTAGACTATTTGATCATCTGTATTTTCCTTGAGTTCTATATCATATCGTGCTTCTTCTTCCTTAGTTGTGATTGAGTTTATTTTCTGCTATGTCACCCCCATTCCGGGAGTATAAACTGTTTAGCCTTATACTGTTAGATACATTGAGACTTAGAACAGCGTTCTACTGCCGACACTGCGGCTTAGACTGGACGTTGTTACGCTCTCATACCCTCACAGTGGGTGCGGGTCGTGACATCAGTTGTCATCGAAACAAGACCTTCGTTTTGAGGAGGCGGGATATTCATAATTTTTAGAGTAGTCTTTGGAATGGGGACAGCTCCATCTTGTACGAGTTGTGGTAGAAAATCGCCAAATTGGAGAGAAACCACATTAGCAGTCACTTTTTTCTCGTCCTGCTGTAGAGTAATTGCTCCAGAGTTGACCAACTCTTGGATTTTGCCCTTGAGCACATAACATGCTCTGGTTGGATGCCCTATGAATCTGTGATAAACACAGTATTTAGGGTGATCAGTTTTACCAACTTCTTCTGGTCGTTTTGCCTCTGGAAGCTGAAGCTTTTTGCTTTTGATCAAGCAATCAAAGATGCTCAACGTATCATCTTTGTCGAAAGAATACTCTTTTTTTGGACGAGTTGACTTTTGCAGTGGTGCTGATGGGGTGGATGCCGTCTGAGTAACATTGACAGCTAAAGACTCTTTGCCTTTAAGATTGATGGCCAATGTTTTTTTATTCTTGCGGTTATTCTGGCGATTACTACCCCCAGGTGTAGAATGTTCATCTTGGTTAGGGTGAGTCATCTGGACTCCTAATTACTTGAACTTTTCGGCACTCACTTCTGTCGCCTTTGCATTAACAATGAAAGAAGGCCAATCCTGGAATTGTGTAGATCCCGTCCACATACTGATAATAGGCAACAAGTTTGATTTGCAAGTGTCTATTGTTACAGCAGATGGAGTACCTAAAGTCATTTTGAGTGCCTCTCGGCGGAATCTTTCAATGAAACTCTCTGTGGATTCATTATGTCTCTGTTTAATTTTAATGAGGGCAGACATTGTCATGTCGTTGACTCCCACATAAAATCGTTCCAAGAACATTTGTTTGAAACCGACAAAAGAAGTGATACAACCATCAGGTAAGCTACGATACCAGTCATATGTTGCACCGGCTAAATAACCGATGAACACTCTGGTAAGGAGAGCATCATTTGGCTGTAATTGATCAGTCATCACTTTGAAATGATTGAGGTACTGACTTGGAGAAGTGCTACCATCAAACAGCATAATGGTTGGGAGTTTATACTTAGGAGGAAATGTAACTTCCTTCCACTCTGTAGGATATGATTGCTTGATGCCCAATCTTTGTAGGCCATCCTTCTGCTTGAAGGCCTCAAACTGGGTGCGCAGGAGTTTCACAGCCTCATTTGCATCCCCTGATGTTTAAGAATTGGTGGGCTGGTTAGGAGTGTTAGGAGGAGGAACAACATAGTAATTACTACCCCCAGCACCAGATTGACTTGGATCAGCTTGAGTTGGCACAGAAGCGACCTGAGGGGCCGGTACCCCCAGACTAACAGGTACAGAAGATGCTATAAGCTCCGGATTTGTAACAGGATTTACAATCGGAGGCAGTGTATGTTGAGCTACCATTATGGTGTACATACTTGCAACCATTTCTGCCATAGTTTTCAATTTGCCTTCTAATACAACAATTCGTTGCTCTTGGCTGGTTGATGTAGAGGCATCTTGATCTTTTGAAATGGTATATGCCGTCACTTCTCTTGCGGCTATTGACGAGATAGTTTGTTCAGAACTTTCACTATCTGTATTAAACTCTGAAAGAGAGTCCTCTCCTATATGGGTGATAGGGAGATCTTCTTGATTAAAGACACCTTGGTTCATATGTCGATTTCTTGATCTTGTGTATTGAAAGACACCTTCACTGGATGCATGGATCCGGTCTAAGTATTGTTGACTAGGATCCCGTGATGCATTACGTCTTGGACGTTTTCCACCCCCAGTGCCTTGAGAAGTCATGTTAACAGAAGCATATAATAGTTCATCTTCGTCTTCTATTATATGCTCAGGAGTTGAAGCATAGTTCAGACGATCAAAGACAGATTGTCGAGCCGATTGGCAACAACAGTTGATGACAACTTCATGTAGGCAATGGCGATTTGAAGCGCGATTTGGAGGTGAGGAAAGCATTCCCGTAGTTTCCCGTCTTTGTGTAAGACGTTGCCGGAGATCAGTTACACCCACAGGACGAGAAAAAGTCGGAGGGACATATTCCTTAATGATGTTAGGAACATGTCTCCTATTCTTCAGGTGTTTGGTTCCTTGAGTGTACAAAGATGTACTCAACTCATTATCATAGGTAGAAGGGTCTTTCTTTTCAAACTTTGGCTTTTGATGCTGATTGGCCTTTGGCATAGGGTTCTTACGTTTTGCCAAAGCTGATATTGGTTGACGCCTATTGAGATAAGCACGTAAATCTAAAAATTCTGCTCCTGGTGTCTCTATTTGTGATACCTTCAATTTTTCTTATTTGGATCTCGAAATTTGCAAGGTAGGAAGATCTTGGCCAAACCCCATAGGAGTAGACAAGATACCTCTGTGATCAGTATTCTTTCCAGTATCAGTGATCCGAGGACCTCTGTTTACAGGAATGGAATCTGATACATCTTCCTCTGAGTCATAGACCAGGGAAGTTTGAGGAAAGACCAAAGGGTGCTTCCCTTTATTTTGAACAGGGTTAGCTAAGAAGCGTTTTTCTTTGTTCTGCTGTGTGATCATTTTAGGCATAGATTGCGCCAATTGAGAAAATACCATAGGACTTTTTCCTTTGTTCTGTCTAGTGTTAGCACTAGGACATGAATTCTCTAAGTTCAGAACTTGAGAATCAGAAGAGGGTATAGCCAAAAGACTAGTTCTCTTAAGTTGCGCCAGAGTAACAGATTGCTTGGGTTGTGCCATAGTCTTACGGACTACTGGTAGCGCCTTGGCAGCAACTTTGGTAGACTGTGTATGGGCAGCAGAGGGAGCAGATTGTGCCTTAGCAACAGAAACAGGCTGTACTGGAGCTACTGAGGCGGATTGTGCCTTGGTCATTGAGCACTCAAGTTGCGCCTGGGCAACAGCGACTATGGGGAATTTAGGAGTCCACACAGCCCTGTTCTTGGCAATAGCCGTCGCGTGCTTGTTGCTCTTGGTGTTGATCATGTTCTCGTAGGCTGTCTGGTTGACTTGAACAACCAGAGTCTTCTGCGTCTTGCCGATCGACGCAATGTCACATTGAGTTGTCACTTTCTTGTCGGAGGGGAAAGTCGTCCCCAGCAGAGTCGCCATTTTGTTTACAAAAAATAAAAATTTGTTTTATTCCAAACTTGTAAAAGAGTACAAAGTACAATAAATTCTGGGGAAGTACAACTTTAGGAATTTGATCAGAAGACGATCACTTTATCCCTTGGACTATGTGAACTTGAAGACTGTAGCCTTTGGAGAATGCAGCAGAAATTTTGCAAGAGTTCTTGATCTTCCTTGATGATGATTGGAAACTCTATTTATAGAGTTCAGGAAATAACTGTTTTAGCAGTTATTCTGATGTACGCGAGGCTAGATTGCGCCATACTGGATTGCGCTAACCTCCTGTTATGCCAACTTCCATTCAGTTGTCAATCATGTACCAACTGTATTTAGACGCGTGGCATCGTATGATTATGATGCGCGTGGTCGTGTACAGGATAGTAGACACGTCTTGAGTGATTAGTGGCATGTGCGTCACGTCATCCTGCTTTAGAATGTAAGTTGTCTCAACTTTATCAGGTTGTGCGAGCTTCAGTCAACAAGTCAACCTGCGCTTGATTTGAGCTGCGCCTACACACGTGGCAGCTTCTGAGTAAAAGTCGTTCAGGTTGCGCGCAGGCGCAACTAAGGGTTTTGTTTAGATTGCGCCTGGGCGCAACTCACGAAATGTACAGGACAGCTGTCCACCAACTTTTCCTTGAGCGGCACACTTCACGGGATTCGAAGAGATTTTCTTCGTTCTCCGTTGTGTCAGTCGTCAGTATGGTCAGGTAATGATGACCATTAAGTGTCAGATGCCACGTAGGCTTTGGCAAAAAAAGATTGGGTGCAGTCTGATATCAGGCACAATCTGATCGGTGGCGCAGTCTGCTTCATATCAGTGGCACAAGTTGACTTTTGGGGCACAACTTGACCACTGATCAGTATATTGAAGGCGCAACTTGATTTTTAGGCTCTACAGTCTCGTATCCGGAAAAGCGGGTGTGGGTCATGACAAATTTTTGTGGTGGCCCATGCAGGTTAGTTTTCGCAAAATATGCGAACTCGTGATAGTACTTAAGTAGTCGTACCATTGCGAGCCTGCGACTAGGAATGCTCATTCACAATAGGATTGAAATGATTTAAGAGAATGACTAGGACTAGGAGTCCCTTGTCCAAATTGATCGTTGGGTAGTTAAGGATTTGGGCATGCAATTTGTTAAATTTAGATGACTAGAAAGATTTTTATAGGTACACTATTACATTTTAACACAACGATATGACCTAAGGTGGGTAGACTATTTACTCATCAACTTAGGACCGTAACCCCTCTTCCTAAAATTTTTTTTTAAAATAAAATATTATTTATTTAGGTTAAATTATGATTTTTGGGAATTTTATTATAATTATAGAAGGGTTTAGTCATGGTTAAGATTTATAGTACAATATGACTAGAAATCATGGCACGGATAGTGTGGTCGTGTGCCTTGACTAATGTTCTAGCCATGGTAGAGAAGGTCGAGCCGTAGGTGTATCCTAACTAGGAAAGCCAGGCTAAGTTGCGACTTGACCTCTATAAAGAATTTAATTAATTATTTATTAATATTATGATTTTTAGGAAATCAGGTTGTACCAATTCAGCCCGGACTGGACCCGAACCCAACTTAAGCCCTAGTAGTCATGTATTGCGACCAACGACGTCCATATAGAGCATATATATAATGGCACTCCATTTTAGTCTCGTGGATAATTTTCATAAACGTATATAATATATGTATTATTTCTATTTAGATTTATATTTTTGTAAATAGGAAAACCCTCTCTTAAAATGATATTTTGGGATTTATTTAGGCTATACCTATATACTTGTGTATTAGTATAATCATAATAGGTAGGCATAGTGCTTTATACATATTTTTTCCTCGATCTTGAATATTAGAGAAATATAAATTTAATATATATTTCTTTTGCCTTCAGTTATTTTCCCCTAATCATGATCATTTATACAACGTTATCTTATGTCTTTTCTAAACATCGCCATATCATAAATTCGTATCTCTTACATTCTTTTCCATGGATCTAAGGAATTATTTTTAAAATAACCTCTCACTCAATTGTCTATTAATCTCGAGTTAAGTTTTTAGATTCGAAAGTTTCCTCTCAATCGTTGAATATTGAATATCCGTAAATTATAAGATTTTTTTTTATTATCTTGCCTTCGACCATGTCCTTCCTAATCAACCGTTTAATTTTCAAAACTAATACCTCCCCTTCAAGGATGGATACGTACACTTTCCTATAATGATCAATTTGTTCAAATTTCTAGCTTTCTCCATCATAGTCAAATTGTTTCAGGATTTTTTGAACCTCCGTTGAGATTTTAAGGATGTAGTTAAAAGGATGATCGGTGACTTATGATGGCAGACAGCAGCGCACTGTCACCACTTATTTGACTTATGGAGACTGTGGGTTCACTGCAGCCAGCAGCGCACTGGCGAGGCATGATCCCTGAGTTGAAGTAACCTCGAGTAAGTATAAGTTATCGAATGTTGTCAAAACTATATCTTGGTCATCCTATCTTCGTCTTTAAGTTGTTATGTCCAGATTGGATAGAGTTGATAGGGTATTCGTTTCCGTATCCTTGCTTGAGTCATGGAATCAAGAGTTTATTGCAGCTAGCTGTACACTGACGAGGCATAAATTCTTGGTAAAATGACTTCAGATATGTTTACGATATTCGAATACCATATAGGCTATGTCTTTTATTGGCATATAACTGTTAGGTTTCTAAATTGATTTGTGCATTATTCCTAGTTACCAACTTCTCAATAAACTGATTGTTCTTTTCCTCCATATCTTCCTATTTTCGAATCGCCATCTTTTAAACCTAATTTGGTTTCCTTCCACTAGATTCATAATCACCCATAGATTACGATTCTATGATCATGCTTACCCAATCGATCGTGTTAGAACGGTTTCGATTTGGACCATCCTTAACGACCTTTAGATCACGACTAGACTATTCGATTCTATCTCAATCGTACCAATTCGCATGTTATCCTAGAATTCGATTCTATAATCGTGCCTGAATAATTTTGCTTAACTATTTGTTCGTACCACAATGATTTCAATTTTGATCGATCTTGAACAATTTATGTTCATGACTAAATCCTAATCGTGCCTATATTTTTTTACTAAGTTTTATTTTATTCCATCGTGATCATAACTATTGTGATCTTGTTCATGCTCGTACGAACTTTTAAATTTCAATCATGCTTGGATGACTTGCATGCATCTTAGTAGTACCTAAGTGGCTTTAACCATGCTTGGACTTCATCTAAATTTTGATCCTTGACCAGGCCTATATAATTTTATCAGTAGTTAGTCGTGCCTAACAACTCCTCCTTGTTTAACTAATCCCATTTTGATTATATCCTCGACCACGGTAACTAGACCATTTCGACTATACTTTAATCATGACTCGTGGTACCTTTTCTATTCACGATCTAACTCTTGATCATTGGTCATACCATTTTTTGATTATATTCGTAATCATGATTGATCGTGCCCTTCAAATTTTGAGGAAGAGATTTTCTAAGGTGGGTAGAGCTTTCGATTGACGAATTGTCCATAAGGTTACTGTTAGCGTTGTGTCAAATTTTTGAACATTTTTAGCATTTAGGATCCAAGACTATAGCCTAAGGCCCCAACCCAAGCCATATCTATTTACTTGATTCTATATATTTTTTTTTACCCAACGAATCAACGTTCTTAATAAAGACTGTTCCCTTCTTTTTTTCCGATCCCAATTTCTCTTCAAAATAATTATTACTATCTTTTTCACGATCAATCAAGTTCGTCTATCATAGTAGTCCTTAAATTCGAGGACGAATTTATTTCTAAGGTGGGTAGATTTGTAACTCCTCTTCCCGGATTCTTAAAAATTTTGTTTATCTTTCTCTATTCTTTTTTTTAAATGTTAAAGGTTAGACTATGTGCAAGACAGTTGTGAGTAATTTTGTATTTGAAAAACTAGGTTAAATATTTTCGTTTAAAGGATATCATTCGGTTTTCATAAAATAAATTATTCATGAATATCCATTAGTTGTATTAAAAATATATGTTTAATTTCGGACTATCAAAGCATTGACTTCGTAGGCAGAATAATTTTCATGAGTAAAAGGAATTTGTTAATATTTTTTTTTAGATAAAAGTTCTGATTATTCGATAATCAATTTCTAAACTAATTTAAATTGTTTTGATAGAGTATTATTTTAAAAATACTATGTGATCACTTATTTAAATTGGAAATCATTAGTATTCTAAAAAAAACAATAGAAAGATTTACGAAAATGTATTTTAATGAGATTTTATGAAAACATATTTTATGGATTTATTATTTTAAAATATTTTACGTTTTGAACTCATAAAATGATATTGAATGATATCAATATTAGTTTACATTCTCTTTGTGATTAATCTTAGATGAGGGTTTACCAAAATTTGTTTTAGAATATATTGTTCAAATGAATTTAAGTTATTATTCTAATCAAACTAGATCTGATTGACGATACGAAATATGTGATTTAATTTATATTTTAAATATTACATTGATCTCTTGATTGACTTAGATATATGTTCATATGATTTGGACTACTTAAATTACTTAATATTGTCAAATATTTATTTAAACTAGTATTCCTATCTACTCCTTTAAATTATTATGTTATCCATATCTCCTAAACTAGTTTTAAATAACTATATATGTTAACCATGATTTTATCAATATCTCTTCCTCTTATCTACGAGATAACCGACCCAGGCATCTCTTTGATTATATATATAGAAATCATTTTCCCTTCATTAACCATCTCCCCCTCAACCATATACCACGATTATAGTTAGCAAGCCAATCCCCTAAAAACCCACACCATTGCCGAGCAGCCACCACCATCATCATCGTCGCCACCACCACCACCACCACCACGCAACCAACAGAGCTAACACAATTCCGTGTCCAAGTGTCTGTGTCCACCACAGAAACCACCGTGTCCGGACCCGTGTGTCCGTGCCCAACCCATCTTATTCCACAGAGTTACAAGATACAAACCGAACCCCTATGTCCGACAGCAGGACACAACCCCAAGCAAATAAAAAAAGGAAACCCTAACCTAATCCCGGCGCCGTCGCGGCTGAAGCACTGCCGCCGACGAGAAGGCCAGCGACCTTTCCGCGACCGCCTTCCTCTAGCGCCGGTAACCGGTCTCGCAGCCATCGACCGAGTGTTTCTGCGGCACCACGTGCACGACGATCACTGCACGTCATAACCAGGAGCGGGAACCGGCATGCTCCTCCTTGCTGCTCACCATGATCTGTCGACCGGCGCACCCATGCCATTCCGAGACTCGACTCCGATCCGGCGTCCGCCCATGCCTCCAGCGTCGGTGCTCAGACGCACGGCCAGCGCCGCATTCGCCGCTGGTGAAGCACCAGTGAACGGCCATCTCGCCAGCTCCGCCCGACGAGCCCTCCCCGCGCGTCTATCCTTTCAGCGGTGACCGCCTAGCCGCGACCGCCCTCTCCGAGTTCGCCGTCCAGATCCGGGTGGGCGAGTCACCGCAGCCTTCCCGCGAGGGGAAGTGAGTCGCCATCCTCGCCAACCGGGATGGAGCGCCCGAGCAAGAGCGCCCGGACTCGCGCCGCCGCACCTGTCCGCCGACTTCCCCGCCGGTGAGATCTCCCCAATCCTTTCTCTCAGAACCCCTCTCTCACTCTCTCCCGACCACTCTCAATCTCCTTCACACACTCCCTCTGTCACTTTCTCCATGCTCTTTTTTTTTTTTCTCTCTTTAGCCTTTTATTGTTATTTACTATTATTGTTAAATCATTTTACCTTGGTTAAAAAGGCAGCAAGAGAATTAATATTGGGTTATTGGGCTTCATTTTGGAACTACAACTTCACTTTAGATAAACTGGGTATTTGGGCCAGATAGTTTTAGTAGATATGAGCTTATAGATATATTAAACATATCATCGGGTTATTAAATAATATGTTTTTTTTGAAAGTAAAACTGCATTCATATCATTAAGTAGAGTTTGAATTCATGTCGTTGAGGACATGAGAGGAAATACATGAAGATATATCTTCAAAAGAGTGTAGACAATGAGAAGAGTTTGAAGATATTGCTTCTTTTGCAATGGAGTGTGCACATACATTTGCACTCCTCGGTACATAGGAAAAGCTAATGTTGAGATCCAGTTCTTTTGATTTTCTGGCATCTGCTATAACATGTCGAACCTGCCAAAGAGGAAGAGAATCAAAGCCTTCAACTGCCTCAATAAGGGGTAAGCAGTCACCTTCAATTATGACATTTCTCAAATGGTTCCTGTTGCAGATTATGAGTGCAAGAGTAATTCCCATCGCCTCAGCTTCTATTGGAGATCCACCATCTTCAGTTTTTGACATACCCAATATGAATTGGCCATTTGAATTGCGCAAGATTGCACCAGCTGCCATTTTATTATCCAGATATGCACCATCAAAGTTGATCTTCCAATAATTGAGTAATGGAGGCTTCCATATAGCTTGAAGTTGTAGATTGCTTGATTCCAGATTGCTTTCAGTTCTTGTATTATGACAAGTCTCCATCTTCTTCATTAAACTGCAAGCTTCCTTATAGAGTTCAGCAGCATTGATGATGTGATTATTGAAAATAGCTCTGTTTCTAGCTTTCCAAATGATCCACATTTGATAAAATAGCGCTGTTACTGTATTTGGATCTCCTTTCTTCAGAATTGTGGAAATAATAGAAGAAATAGTGGAGTCCTCTTGAATAAGAGGAGATATATTCAAATGATAATCCCAAGCTTTACCTGTAATTGAACAATGAAATAAAAGATGGTTAGTATTTTCTTGGTTCACCTTGCACAGTGGGCATGTTGCATCAATTTGCTCAAGTCGTCGATGAATGTTGTGTTGAGTGGGAAGGGAATTGGAAATAGCTCGCCAAGCGAATAGTAACACCCTCGGACTGATGTGTGATAATGACCAAAGTCTTCTCCATTCATTGAAACCATCCCTCTCAGACAAATGAAAGTTTGGATATAATTTTTCATGGATCACTCGATATGCTGATTTAGCAGTAAACTCCCCCGTTGCAGTATGAATCCACATTAACTTATCAGTTGGGCAATTGACAGATAAAGGAATTCTCAAAATTGCAGATGCTTCATGAATAGGAAAAAGAAGATGAATGAGATTAGCTTTCCAGGTCATATTATGGTTGTTAATCAAATCACTCACTTTCTGCGCCCAGCAATGACTGAACTCATAACCAAGAATCTTAAAATTCGGCAATGAGGGGACCCAAGGATCTTTCCAAATATTAACAGAAGTACCATCTCCAATTGACCAAATGATGTTGTTGAAGAGGAAATCCCTACTGTAAAGTATGCTCGACCATATACATGATGTTGATTGTGTAGGCATAACTGACCAAAAATCAGAAGATTGTAAATATTTGCTTCGAAGTAGGGACGCCCACATTGTTTGAGGTTGTGTGATGAATCTCCATGTTAATTTAAGAACCAATGAGAGATTACAAATGTAAGGATCTCTCAAACCAAGGCCACCTTGAAACTTCGGTTGAGTGAATCTATTCCAGGCTGTGTAATGAATCCTCCTCTTGTCAATAGAATCCCACCAAAAATTACATTGATGTTTGCTAAGAGTATTGGTCACAGATTTGGGGATATGATAGGCAGAAAGATGGTAAATAATATGTTATCTAAGTGAGTAATATTTTGGCCTAATTATTGCGGGTTGGAGTAATTGTTGTTTTGGTTATACCTGTATATTGAACTGTTCTAGAAAGATTTTTATATAGAGTCTAACGTATATGGGCTTCCTTTAATATATTTTTAGGCTTAAATAATAATGGGCTTTAGTTTGGGCCCAAGTATTAATTTCGTGCTTCAAAAAATATATTATTTGTGTTTCATTAAAAGATTGCATATATATGTTAATAAACTTCGAAAATGTATATTTGGGTCGGGACAAAATATATAAGGCCCTTAAGGCCTATATATAAAGATAAATAAATAATTTATTTTAAAACTAATTTGGACTTATAAATTCTTATATTTACTATTTCCAATTAATTGTATTATAAAGAAGTTTTAGGCAATATGTATATGTATATATAACATTTGGGATTATATTCTTAAGGGCTTATTTGGCTTTTAAAGGATTTCTAAAATAGGGTTATAACTACTTTCTACAATTATATATTATTTTGATTAAAAACAATTAATAAATTAATATGGTTTCTAGTATGTTATTTATATAAAGTTATAAATATTTTTCTAAGAAGATTAAATATGAATTATCTTTCTTAAACAATTTTCTCTTAGATTATATTGTTCTTGACCATGACTAATCGACAATTCCCTATTTTCTTTGCCGAATCCAAACTTCTCCACATCAACCCTAGACAAATGGTCTATTCTGGACACAATGGTATTATCGGTTTCCCCAGCTGAGGACCCCAGGCAAGTGCACTTTCTGATTGCTTTTCGATTCATAGTAGTTTTTACATGTCATGTTTATACATATATCTTGCTGCTTGTTGACACGCTCGTCACACGGAGTAGTCGGGAGGAGAAATATCTTAGTAGATATGTGGACTACCCAGAACTATCCCCCGTGTCTTTCGTGGAGAATAGCAGCTGCATACGACACGTGCAGGGTGCCGGATTTACCCCATAGCCATAGTTGTATTTTAATTGTTTTCCTTGTCTTTTCCACCGTGCCATGTCATCAGTACCTTCTAGTTTTCATCTCTCATATGTTATTTTCATGTCTTGTTAATTCTATTGTATTTTTGCATTGACGTCGGTTTGTGTGCTTGTTCCATTCCTGACTGGAAACTAACATTTTTCAGGTTTAGCCGCGATCACTTTAAACACTGGGAAGACATGGGTATGCTGAGGTCAACCTAGATAGTGGAACTAGCTGACTTTACTTTTGTGAGACATTGTATTTTCTTTCAATTATAAATGTTGTAAATGTTGTAATAAATTTAGAAATGTGAATGAGAAATAAAGTTTTATTTTGAGCATTTATTTCTTGCGGGCTTGACAACGTTCTACCGCCGACTCTGCGGCGTAGGCTGGCTTGGACACGTCTCGTATCCAAAAAAGCGGGTGCGGGTCGTGACAAGGTGTCATGGTTCAATTCTATATTCGAATTCGCACATGGGAATTATATAAGAATAAGGTTTATTTGAATCACGGTGGGGTCAAAGTGAAATCCTCCACGAGTGAAGCAATTCAGTTGGAAGGAAGGATAGTGGTTAGGGTAATGTTCGTGGTAAAGGTTTGGATAATAAATAAGGGTCGCTAATTATTGCATGAAGAGTAAAAGATGTTATGGGTCTAAGTAAATCAAGATAATCAAAGGATAAGGGTCAAGCAATCAAAATAAAACACAAAGTTAAGCATTTAAGGAATTAAGTATATCACAATCATATATTGGGTCGAAAAATTTGAGTCGAGGTTGAGTCCCTATCTATAGTCGAAAAGTATTTCGGTAACACAGTAATGATTGCAGTTTAGCCTTTTGACATAAAAGTCGTATCATAAAGATAGAGCACAAAGGGACGTGTTTGAATGGGACATGTACACCTACACAAAGGTGGGCTCGTCTACGTCTTGCATATGAAATTTTTTGGAAGAAAAAGTCTAGTGTTGTGCTCCAAATATCAAAGTTATGATAGGGGACACCAAATGATCAAAATAGAAAGTGGGTTTTCATGAGGTAATGATTAACGCACAAAAATAAAAGGATCAAGTTAAAGCACGCAATAAGGATAATTAAGGAACCTAGTAGATCAAAGTAAAATAAGTTAGGGATACGGTTTTAGAGAGAAGATAGTCTTCTAGGTTAGGGTATAGTCAAGGAAAGGTTATAATCATTTCCAAGCGTCAAGCGATTAGAAGGTTACGATGATAGATCAAATTTTAAAGGAATGACGAGTAAGTCAAGATGGAGATAAAATCACATGGCTTGGTCGATGACTATCTACACTTGGGTATATACAACTATCATGGTCATGAGTGGTATGGCAATTTATGTGGAATACTTGTGTCCCACTAGGGTGACCTTGTTTGCTTCTTGGTCCTCTATCATGGTAAGATTTAAATCAATAATTTCGAGGTTCCACAACAGTCTCTCAATATAATTCTCAAAATAATCTACCAAAATTTCTAATCATCTTAGGCCGTCAAGTAAAATCAAAATTATATATATATATATATATATATATATATATATATATATATATATATATTCTAATATATATATATATATATATATATATATATATATATATATATATATATATATATATATATATTCTAAATCTTAAACTCAACATTTAAATAAGTTTATCAACCGTAATTCATACAACCAAAATTGAACATTTAAAATAACTCCTCGCATTGATTCTATATCCTTCAAAGTGTGTATATCTAAACTCACAACTATTCAAAAGTCATATATATATATATATATATATATATATATATATATATATATATATATATATATATATATATATATATAAAATATATATATATATATATATATATATATATATATATATATATATATATATATATATATATATATTTTGCACATCGAGTCGTGGTGTACTGGTAACACCACCGTGCACCAGGGGTGAGGGCCGGGTTCGAGCCCTCTCTCCCACGGAGGTGGTTGGGTGGCGGTGGCCACGGCCTCCGGGCCAAGGTTGGGTGGAGTCGTCCACCGGCTTTGGTTTAAAAATATATATATATCTATATATTTTATATATATATATATATATATATATTATATATATATATATATATATATATATATATATATATATATATATATATATATATATATATATATATATATATATATATATATATATATATATATATATAACATCACTTTTTTCACAATCGAAATATTCACTCAAAATCTAAGTAAATTTATTAATCATAGGAAATTTTAAAATTTTCCCAAATAAATTTCATAGCCTCAAAATGTGTATAGCTATAACCCCAAAATCATAAATATTTTCTAAATCCTTCAAAACCAAAGATTAATTTGTTTTCTCAATCTTTATAGATTTTATATATCCACTTGTAAATACCTCATAGCAGTCAAAAATAAAAATTTAACTATCTTTCAAGGTTTGACCATAGTACTACTACCCAACTTAGAATTAATTAATCCTTCAAGCAAAATCACACCTCTAGGGGAATAGGGTCCTCTATCCTTAAGGCATAAATGCCTTTATAACTCAAATAGGATCTTTAATGCATACTAACTGCTAACAAAATCCTTCTGGCCATGTAATTGACCCATGAGACATATATTAGTGTAGTCATCTTCCTAACCTCTATCAAGCATGAAATAAAAGGTAAGATTACGGTAGAAAGGGATCAAACAGGATGCAAATCAAGGAAGTCATATGAGAGTTCGAACTTTTGAAATCAAAGAAGGGGGTCAAGCTTATGGATGAGATCCTAGACTCTAATCCTATACGCAGGCCCGCTCGGTACAGTAACATAACCGAAACGACAAACTCGACCTGCCTGGGCCACCACAAAAATATGTAACGCCCCAGTCACATAATATTTAGGACTAAGTACGTAGACATGCCAGCTGCATACATACGAGTATATGGAGTTCTCGTATGTATACGTAAGCTATAAAATGCAGTAAACTACGACACACTAAATCTCATCCACAAATATAAGAGAATAATGATATAGATCCACTATAACTTGTTCATTTTATACAAGGCGTTGGGCGGAGACAAATCCACTACCAACTATTAAAGGAGAAAAAATACAATAAAGATAAAGAAATTTGTCGGGCGAAGCAAAAGACGATCAAAGTGCAATCATCTTCGAAAGAGTAGATCATGGCCTTGGCTAGAGCACCTACGGAAAGTCACAAAAGCACACTTGGAGAGTTCACCAGGTCCTCAAAGAGACGTAACAATATACAAGAAACAACATGCCATAATAAACTGAATATATAATATGTCACAAGTCACAATCATAACACGGTCCAATATCCCATCCTCGAAACAGTGGACTACCCCTACAACCAAACAAGGATAAGGGGTAGCACACTATTTTGTGATGCGACAGCATCCCATGCCACTATAGAAATGGGGAGTGACATGACAACAATTAAGGTTACCTAATCAATCTACTGTGTTCATGCAGTTAAGAATAAACCTTTAGTCGCATGGGCCCTGGCTATAAATAGGATCCGGTATAATCCTCACTTGGATACCAGTGACCAAGCGCATAACGTTCAAAAATGTCAGTGGCCAACCTGAGGGGATAATCATACCCGTATCTCCAGCGGAGCTTTTGGGTTACAAAGGAATGTGTAATAGAAGCCGATACGACAAAGAAATGTTCTTCCCACCCGATGCTCCTATCTAAGTCACATCTACGACCATGTACCTCTACTAACTGCTAAGTCTCCTAACATGTCTCCATTAGCAATTAGACCTAACACATGTGCACGGGTGATCAGCCAACACGCAAGAACCTCTATATGCTACTCATCTCACTCATATCTCATAGTACAACTGTGTCAAGGTTTATGATAATACACAAATAACCGGTAGTCCCTTAACTTCTAGGTCCATATGCAAAATAAGGAATAAAATAGGACTAGTATCACTTAGAGCAAGTAGTAAGTCATAAACTGTAACAACAGTGCAACTAGAAGAACTAAAAATAAATGGGCAGTGGTATACAATAAAAAAATGTAGACTAAATATAAGCAGTAAATATGATAATATATCTTGTCTGGTGTGTCGCCTGGTATGATGTGATGATGCAACAAGTTCTGATTGTTCGATAGCCATGGTTGACTTGAAGGGTCCGAATCCATGAGGAAATATGAATATGGTCAGTCATGATCAAGATTTGACAAAGTATTTGCAAAGAAAAGTGTTTATACTATTTTGGAAATATATTTGTAATTTTGAAAACTAAATTTTTATGAGTCAAAATAAATTGAGAAATACTTAAAATTAGAAAAATCGTTTTAGGCTACAAGTTATTAAGTTTTACAAACCATATCTTTAGTATCATAAATTATTATAATATACTTTTTGAGATAAATAATCAATTTTAGGAGTATTTAATACATCTATCATAAA
Organism: Iris pallida; assembly: GCA_029216955.1. Taxonomy (NCBI): domain Eukaryota; kingdom Viridiplantae; phylum Streptophyta; class Magnoliopsida; order Asparagales; family Iridaceae; genus Iris; species Iris pallida. The sequence continues at coordinate 7,641,156 of JANAVB010042618.1, forward strand.
AATATGAATAGTAAACATACTAATTTTTCGAATAGGAATATATACTAATTTATTTACTCTAATAGTAGTGAGTATATTGCTGACTTGATTTTTATAAAATAAATAAATAATTATAATAACTAAAAGTAACAAAACAAAAATAAAGAAACTTGGCAAGGGAACAAAGCAACCACAGAAAAATATTTAAGTAAAATAAGCATAACTATACCACACATCCTTGTTAAGAAATATAATATATTAATAAAAAAAACTATGACAAATACTATGCTGCAACATTAGCCGTTGTCGTCCTTTATTAGAAAGAGAGAGTGGGACGAGTGTTATAAGGAAAGGGAAATAAATTTGAGAGGGAGAGATGAGCGGAGGAGGGGAGACTCACCGGCTCGGGCGAACGCTAGCGTCGGGAGACAGCACCATGGCGACGCTGGGAAGAGGAAAGCGTTCTTCGTGCCCACCGCAGATGGTGGAGGGAGATGCCGGACAAGGCTGCACGCATGGCGGCGGACGTGTGATGCGGTGCGGCATCAGATCTGGGCTTTTGATGCGGTAGACGCGCTGGAGAGGCTACCCGCGGCAGGGGCTTGGTTTCGCGGTCGTCGCTGACCTCAATGAGGTGAGGGGATTTGTAGTATCTGGGTTGGTGATCGCAGTGGGTTTGCGGTTATGGTGGCGGTGGCCGGTTGTGTGGGTGGTGTGTGTTAAAATTTTATTTTTGGTGATGGGGGATGTGGAGACGACGACGATGATGATGATGATGATGAAGGGTCGGTTGCCGTGGTGGTGCTGTTGATGTTGGTGGTGATAGTGGCAGAGGGTGCTGCGGATTGGTGTGGTCGTATGGTGGTGTCGGGGTAGGCTGTGGTTGGTCGAAAAGAAGACAGTCGAGAGTCCCGGCTGCGGGGAGAATCTGACCGCCGGTGTTGGCAGTGGCCGTTGTGTTAGGACTTTTGGAGTTTGCTGATGGTGGTTAAATCGGTGGCAACGGATTTGGGTTGGGTGTGTCAGGAATGTCCGTCACGGAGAGAAACAATGTATTTGTACAAATATAAATAGTGTATAGGAGGGAAACACGAACACGATGCACGAATTTTGTGGAGAAATTGGAGTTGTAAATTTTTATGGAGAAAGAGAGAAGGAGCTTCTCCTTATATAGGGGGTGGAGACTCCTATTCAGATATGAATAGGGTAGTTTAAATTTTCCAATAGATAATTCACCTATTAATTTAACTCGATTTAAAAAAACTAATTTAATCCAATCAAATCTAGATAATTTATCCCTTAAATTTTAAAACCTATTTAAATAAAATCTTTTCTAAAATAAATTATCATATTTTAATTTAAATATTAAATCTCACATAATTTCAAATATTATTTTTGATATAATAAAATAATGATAATAAATAATTTCGAAAATACAAATATATATACACTCGCATGCAAAATAATATTTACATAAAACACTATTTTTTTTTCTAAATTACTAATTATGCTTGTACAATAAAATAAAATAGCATTTTTATAATTATTAAAATAAAATAAAGTTTGGCAATCCTCGACGCATCTTGTAACCTTAAGTAGTTAAAAAGTAAGAAAATATTTATAACCTATTATTTTGAAAACCATACTTCTCCCAAAAATTTCTATAATAAAAAAAAACATTTTCTAAAAATATGCACCTCGCACATATTCGCACTCGACGAGTAAATACGAAAATAAAATAAATACCAATTTAATTTTAAAAAATTGTAGTAAAATTTAGGGGGGTTTACAATTGGAACTTGTCTAGTTTAGATAAATTTTATGTATATAATTATTATGAAACCATGCCTAAACTAATTATGTATGTTTAAAATTTGTTTAATAATTAAAACCTATTTAAATATGATATTAATTCTACTTATATTATATATATTATCATGCTCATGTAGGCGACACAGAACATGTCATTTAGAATCTAGAAGGTCTAGTTTTGCAAGATTCTTGAACTGTCACGACCCGATCCCAAATAATTGGGTCGAACCGGATCATGCCCAGCCTGCACCGTTGTTGAGACGGCGGCAGTAAGCTGTTCCATTAGCAGGTAACCATACAACAACATCTATATTTGTCACAACTCAAATTCGGGGAATGAAACTTTATTAAACTTGAAATGAAATACAACTGGAATTGAAATGAACTGAAATAAATAACAGAGTCTAAAATAAACAACAATGCTGAAAAAAAAGAAAAGCTATCTAATCAGCCGGTTCATCGGCCTCAGTCCCAACGTCCTCCAATGGGGACTCTGGCAGCACTACTGGATACAGAACAGGGTCGTAGTAGCTGTGGTATAACAGCTCATCATCCTCATAGTCCCCTAAAAATATATCTCCAGTCAGGAGGGAGCAAAGTACAATTCATGCTAATTTAAAACAGTTAAAATGAATAATAGAATCATGCACTTCTAAACAGTTTAGAAATTGAACAGTTTTCTCAGCAGTAAAACAGTGTGATTTGAATAGGCAATGAATATGACCGGCTTGGGATGTACAATTGTATCCTATTGATACGATTCGGCTTATCCCCGTGTGTGTGAGGGGTAAGCTAATACTGGCCTAAGTTACAGTTGGATGTGGTCATAAACATTACTCTATTCCCCCAGTCCCCAATCAGTAACAGTAATTGCAGTCAGTACTCTCAGGGAGAGTTTCGTGTTTGTATCGTGGTTTAAATTTACATTAAACCGATTATTAAAATAACTGTAAAACTAACACAAACTATACTTGCCTCAAAATAGACTTGACTGGAGATGATGAAGACTTCGAGACAGGAATTCAGAATCGTCTTCGAATTCCTACATTCGAGAAATTGACTCAGATTCCAGGATTACCAATCTAGCTACGCTAGTTGAAATCTCTATTTGTGTCCTAATCCATTTTAATTCTTATTTAACAAAATACAAACAAGAATTACGATTATCGGTGCGTTGATTTTAATACGAGGAAAAAGATCGTTTTAAACTTTGGATTTGGAAAACTCGTCGATACCAGATTAATTGGTTAAAACCTTGTATTTTAGTAACTATAAATATAAAACTAATTTCTTATTTAGTGAGAAATACATGATCGTTAATTAATATTAAAACTTGTAAATTTTAGGTGAGAAAATCTTTATTAATTTTTATACGAAAATACTTTTATTAAATTAATTCGTACGCTACAAAACTCGCAAAAACAGCAAACAACCAAAAACCTACGCTACCAAATTACAGTTACAGAACCAACAACCAGCTGGGCTTATGCCCATTACAATTTATTTACATAAATTGAAATAAGACAAAAACTGCCGTTAGTCCTAAACTTTATATAAATTAAATATGAATAAAAATAAATGATAAAATAAAGTAAATATGAACTAGTCTCAGATATGGTCCAATCGTCGACTAGGCTAATGCCTCAACGTCCGGGCGAAGCCGGTTTCGTTTGCACTTAGCCGGGGCCATTGACCGATATGGTCGTCGCCCAAAATCCAATATTTAATATAATATTTCCGAAATCCATTTTAAATTCATTTTTAAAATATAATTGAATTTACGAAAAAATTCGGCAGTATTTCCTCTATTTTTGGTCAACCCAAAAATTGGGAAATATGTCGATAATCTTTCCTGCAAACCCCAAACCAGGGAATCCCAAAATATATATATATATATAAAATAAATCTACAACCAATCCACAGATTAATTCGGAACGACCCAAAATAATTTCGGAAGTCCGAATTCAACCAAAAACGCCACAGCATAATACCGGAAATATCCGGAGGCTAAAATATACCAAAAACCAATTTCCAAAAAGTTTCGGAAAATCCAAACAACCAACAGAACCTTTTCGAAGGTTCCGAAAAATACGACGTCGCTAAAAACCGAATTCCAAGGACGAAATTGGGGACCATTCTCATCACAGACTATATGAAAATGGGACGGGACAGGGGTTATACCTCGGGTTGCTCGGCTAGAGCTCTCAGATGATTAAAGGAAAGAAATAATCACGGACAGCAGAAGAAATCGTCGGGATAGCGGGTCACCGGAACAAAGAACAGACTCGGAGTCCGGCTAGGGCACGCCTGGACTCGGAAAAGCCAGAAGGAGGCGGTCAGCGCTGAACGCTGACAGCGAAGGGCGCTGGGAAACGCGTCGGGGCGCTGCACAGGGGCTGCGTCGGCGAAGAACGCCGACGAAGGGGCGCTGGAGGCGTCGGGGTCGGACGCCGGAGGCGCGCCGGGCAGGACCGGAGCTAGGGCCGGCACTGCAGGGTCCGGGCGGCCGGGGAAACCGCGGGGAAGCCGGGGAGGAAAGAAAACCCAAAAACATTAACATTAATATTAATATTAATATTAACATTAATATTAACATTAACATTAATATTAATATTAATATTAACATTAATATTACGAATTAGAGTGAGGGGGGTTTTTGGGGGGCTTTCTAAGGGGGGCTTTCTAAGGGGGGCTTTTGATCCGCTCCCATATATATATATATATATATATATATATATATATATATATATATATAATTTTTTTTTTTTTTTACAAACCAAGCGGCCGTGTCAAAGACACCCAGCCACCGCTTGGCCCGGGGGCCGTGGGCGAACCACCAAGCCGCCCCCGTGGGGGCTCGAACTCCGTCCGATGCCCCAGGTGCCGGTGCGCCTAGCCACTTGAGCTACAAGCGCCATATATATATATATATATATATATATATATATATATATATATATATAAGTAAATGTACCTTGTGCTTGTGTAGTAATTCTTGATTAATAATTAATTTATTAGAATTTTAATTTAGGCTCTTGGGACATTGCTACTTTGGGTTCGTGATCAGGTCACAGCTTTCTTTCTCAAGAACCCAGGAAAGTATACCTTGCCAATATGTACAGTTTATTTATGCATGCTTAAATATTGTACTTTTTATGTTATCAATTTTTATACTCTGTTTACTTGTCTATACTCCTTGTACATGTTCACTACGCTGGTACTTATTTTTATACTTCACTTATATAGATCATCGTATTATATGTGAGCTTGACTTGACCTGACTTGACTCGACTTGATCATTTGACTTGACTCGACTTGACTTGACCCTTGTTCGATACCAGGATAGCTATTTGACCCCTCTCGACTCCAAAGTTTCACGCAGGTTCTGTAACTCCACTTCCCGATTTTTTTGAGAAAATAAATTTTTTGATTTTAATAATAGGAATTGATTTATTTGGGTTAATTTTTATTTTTAATTAATAATATGATGATGGATATTTTAGAGGGAAATAAATTGGGAACAATTTTCAAATTTGAAAAGTTGTTGCAACCAATTTAGTAGTCCCCTCATTTTTAAAAAAAATGTTTTTAACTGTTTCTCAATAGTCTTGTAATATTCGAAAAGGAAGAGGACGATTTTGGAAAATTTACATAACAGCAGGGACTGATGGAAAATGGTTTAGGACGAGGGGGGGGGGGGCTTAGTGAAAAATTGTATTTTTTCCTTTCATTGTTTAGCTGAGTGAAGAGAGAGAAATGATTTCTCCCGAATTTTATTCTTCAGCTCCATTCTTCCCCAAACCAAACCTAACCCTAGCTTGGAGAAGTCCATGGCGATGGCAGCAGCGGGAACCATCCTCCGGCGATCAAGTCAGTGGCGACAACGGTAGATTCTCCTCCGACAACTTCCTTTCTAGTGGCGACGGTGGTAGAAATTTCCTCCGACTCAATGGCGATGGTGGTGGCGACGATGATCGGCCCCTCCTCTCGCAGCGACAGCTAGGCGGTCTCCCGACTATTTCCCTTCGCCGGTGAAGTCTTGGAGGCGAACCCCGATGCGCACGACAATCTTCCCGACGACTCTTTCTTCTCCAACGACGGCGACGAGCGGATCATCTTCTCCGACATTCTCCGTTGCGAGCTGATCATCCTCCTCTGCAAATAAATTAAACTCTCGGTAAGATCGATCGTTCGATCCATTCCGATTTTCTTCAAAATTTGATATGATTGACTCGCTTCTTTTTCTGACCGCTCTCTCATCTTTCCTTGGTCCGAGCGAACCTGAATTGGCGGGCTCGACTCAGCAGAGCTCTTGATCGGTTGATCGTCCCTTGATCGACGGATCGACAACGACGACTCATTTCCTAATCTGCACATCAGGTATTTGGAGAATTGCCTCTGAGGAGTTCCGATATGCCATTGTGTCCGGATCGAACACGGATGCTCATGTCATCATGATTCGATTACAGATCAACTTTTGTCCAGGTATCATTAATCCCTCAAACTGTTGAGAACGCTTGTTCTATGCTTAGAATTGCTGAGAGTCTTTGGACAGGATCAGTGAGGGTTAGCTCAGCTCGTGTTCAATTCTGATTGTGTCCAGGTTCGTCCGTGTCCAGTTCATTGTCCAGATTCTTGGGGTTGCATCTTCATTCCTGTTCGGACATATCCTTCTCAGGTATCATTCTTTATTTTCCATTTTTTTGTAATATTGTAGTGTTGTTGCTGGTTTAATGAGTACGGTGTGCAGCAGGATCGGGTCGTAGGGAATTTATGGGTAGCTTGTGTCTGCAGTAGGCCGTGTCCAAGTTTTTGGATCGTGGCCATCTTTCTGGTAGAATCGGTTGCAAAATTGATTGGACCTTGAGTATTATGGGGTGGCTTGTGTCCAGCAGTTGCTGTGTTCAATTCTGTGGGAAATTTTATTTTTGATTTCAAATCATTCCAGGTAAATTCTTTTCCCAGATTAGTGTAGTTCTTCATAGTTGATTTTCTTAGAATGTCAGATTTCTTTTGTTGATTATAGATAAGGGTGATTGATGAGTGTTAGACTATACCAGTTGTGACCTAGTGTTTTGGCTTTTAAATTCTTGTTTGCATTTGAACTATTTGGGAAATGGGTTGAGTGCTGGAGTCATCTACAAGGAAGCTGGGTTATGTTGGACTGTTCGAATCATTGGGACTTTGATTTTTGCTTCTATAGCAGGGTTGATGAGCTGCTCCTATGGCTAAATTTGGTTAAAGCAATTTAGTAATAGATTTCGGTTTTGTGAATCTTGTTTCTTTAAGATTGTGAAGGCTGAGATTTCTGGATCTAATCCCAGTTGCTGGTGCTATCATAGTAAACCTATGGTATATTTTTGGTTAAGAGTTTAAATTATAGAATAACTCTATTCAACCTGGTATTTATATCCTATATAGGTACTCTATAAATTCATGGTATTTTTCTATATTAAATATAAATAGAAAAGTTTATTTTGTAAAACAAGTTAGCTTCTTAATAGTAAATGGTGAATTGATAAATAATTAGATTATTTAGTTAAAACCTGATTAGCTAGTGTAGTATTAGAACTTAACCAACTTGTACACATTATCAAATTCAGGTGGACATAGAGACTACTATCTCCCTATTCCCGATCTTCCCGGAGCAAAGGCAAGTACATTCTATGGTCTTGTGCATTTCATTATATCCTGTGCTTTCTTGATTGACACGCTACAACACGACATGTACTTCTGGTGCTCATGTTCCTTGTTCTTATTACTTGTACCTGGGGTAGGAAAATAGACTATTTATGTGACCAAACACAAGAAACAACTCATGTGTGTTTAGCTTAGACCCCGCATCGTGCACGCGGGTCCTAAGCCGTACCATTCATGTGCTTTCATGTACTTTCATGTGCTTTCATGTGCTTACCCCTAGCCGGTCACATACTTAGTTATATTTCAAATATTGTACACACATTCAGGAGATATACCTTGTACTTATTTCCTGTGATTCCTGAGATACCATGTTCTTTCCTGTGCTTACATATCATGTTCTTACATACCATGTTCTTTCATGTACTTATACACCATGTTCTTTCTTGTACTTTACATACCATGTTTTCTTGTACTTTCATATCATGATGTCTTGTTTATTACCTAGAACTGTACTTTGCTCCGCTCCTGACTGGATAAGTTGCAGGTATACTTGCAGGATTTATCATTCTACCTTATGGGCCAGAGCCCGGGATCTTAGCTGAGCGGGATGGTCATGATTTAGCTTGAGGTTTCAGGTTTAGACTGTTAACCTTACTTTTAGATATTGTCTTTAGAATTCATGTACATTTCATTCTTGATGACTCGTACATTTATATACATAGAATTGTGGATTATGGTGATCATTCTGGAATACGTTTTTAGATGCTGTGATTATATATATTATGATTATCTGGTTAGTTTCCCTAGATTGTTACAGCTTACTTTGTTGTATCTAACGACAAAGGATGGACGTGTCTGACTCGTGTCCGATTATTCGGGAGTGGGTCGTGACATGTTTTTAGTGGTGGCCCATGCAGGTCTATCCTAATGGTACCTAGGTCTTAGCGTACTATTGGGGGACTTGATTACACTAGGGAAACTTGATCACAGCATAGAAAAAATCGGAAAATAATGGTATATCAGGTATATCAGGTATATTGATATTCTATAAACACTTGTTGTATTTAGGTCTAGATTATTTTAACAGTTTTTGTTTTTCAGATAGTTCAAAAGCACGCGACACCGAAACAGTCGATCCACCTACATTTGAGGGTTACAAGCTCCTACTATCTTCTATCATTCTACTATCCCTATGGGTGGTACGTAGTTAACGGAGACGTTTGATGTGTCCCTTGACAACCAGAGGGAGTAGGCCATCCTTTCCAAGTCAGACTTGTGGATACACTCTCCGAGCCAGGAAGAACTTCTGATTTCCAGACTCTCAGACTTTTGGACTTCTCCGACGCCGAGCGCATATCTTGCACCGAGTAGCAGATCGAGAACCTGGAGTAGCCATTAAAAATTATCCTAGTCCCTGAGGACCCGACTTCTCCGGAGATTGGTGCCACCAGCCAGAAGATCCAGAATATAGCACCGACAATAGAATGAGACCGTAAGCTGAAGCTTATGAAAGACATGAAGACTTATGACGGAGATAGCAGCTACTATGGATCCGTAAAGCATCGCAATACTCAGCCGACGTTTCTTCGGTCACACCACCAGTCGTATCATCGGAAGCAGATCTCAACAGCCAGTACGCCAGTAGACGTATATTCCTATCAGAGGCTCCGCGCTTCAGCCCCAGTGGGAGATCCAGATGACGATCACTTACAATTTCTGCCGTCGCCCAGGATATCACCACAAAGAGTGCCACAAGAGACGAAGGCTATGCCCACACTGCGGATCGCCTGCCCACCAAGTCAAGGACTGTCCGGAGGCCACTGATCACACTGTCCAAGGACGAGCACGAGGAGCATCAGGACTACAGCAAGTGGACCCACCTCTCCAAGATTCAGTAATCACATGGAGCACTACCGCAAGGACCAGCCTACGATAGGACAGTTGAAGAAATTGAAGTTATTCCAGTTCCGAAGGAATATTGAAGACAGACTGAAGACAAAAGATTTCTTTTGCATGGTTGGGAAATCATGTATCTTGATTCGCAATCCATCCAGCCTTCCCTTAAATTCCTTAAAGCACCTAGATCAATTCTTGAAATTTCTTGTTTGAAACATTTGTTGATGTCGAAACTTACTTCGAGATATCGTTTCCTATTTCGATAAACTTGTTTCAGATCCCCAAATCGATAATTGTTTGAAATTCATTATTCGATACCGTTATTCATCATTCCTGACCTTGTTTCCTAGTGATGGCTCCTATTTGCAAATTTTGTTCATTTATCAAACTTCGTGTTAATTGATATTTAATCGTTTCTCGAGATTTCATTTCGAAATCCTGTTTCTCATTCGAAACTTGTTTAAAGCTCCGTCTTATGCAGACATTATTGCAAATACCTTTGAGGGTTTTGAAGATTTCGTTTCCTATTCGAGACTTGTTTCTTCATTCATGACTTTGATTTTCTAGTCGAGAGTTGTTGGTCCACTATTTTTGTTTTGATCTTGTCTCCTATCCAAGATTGTGCTTATTTCATGGATACTTGTTCCTTCTCGTTTATTGATATTCTGTTCGCTAATCGAACTTGTACTATTCCAGAATTATTCCTACTTGAAATATCATTCTGAAACCTTGTTTGAACCTTCGCTTCTATTGATGCTTGTTTGAGATTCTACTTCCTATTCTTGGCTTTATTCGGGACTTGTTCTCTACTTACAATTTTGTTGCTATTGAGATTCGCTTGTTTCATGTTTACAATCCAATACCTTGTCTCCTATTAGAACCTGTTTTCTAGTCACTATTATAAACCTTGTTTCCTCGTCAAGATTTTCTAGTCGAGATTTTATTTCCTAATCATGACCTTGTTGATATTAGTTCTCTAATTGAGGTCTTGTATCCTATGGGAGGTTGTTTTCCCTTCGAAACTTTGTCTGAGGTTTCGTTGTTAATTGAGATGTTGTTGAACCTTGTTTCCAGTACGGGATTTTATTTCTTATTTTGAAACTTGTCTCCTGTCTAATACTTTGCCTCAGTTCATCCTTCGAGACTCTGTTATCCTTTCGGGATAACGTCCCATATATGGAATCTTGTTACCATTCCAGATATCAGTTGATATTCCGTCATAATTTGAAACTTCGCCCTGTCTGAAATTTTAAATCTCTCTGGTTGCCCTTTTGTACTCACCGATGGGATCCCTTGTCGTCTCTTAGTACCTAATAAATCCTTGTATTCTAACAGTCAGGTAACTTCACCATTTTCGTGACTTGGACTACTGAAACTCATTTTGAATTCCTTGAAACTCTTTTGAAATTCCTAGGGATAAAGTCGAGAGGCTATTCGATGACCTACCATGGCATGACAGTTGCGCGCTGCAGCCATTAGCTGGATTATGGAGACTGAAGGTTCACTGCAGCCAGTAGCGCACTGGCGAGGCAGGAACTTTAAGTTGAAGTAATTTCATACAATCATAGGTTTTCGAGTACTGTCAAGAATTATCATATTCTTCATACCTTGATCTCTTGGGTTGCTTCGTCAATGATTGTTGAAAAATGGATAAGGTTGACAGATTATTCGGTGACATACTGTTATTTGAGTCACGGAGCCGAAAGTCCACTGCAGTCAGATATATACTGGCGGGGTAGGGATCCTAGGCAAAGTAATTTCGAATAGCTATATGTTCCCGGACACCATAGAAACTATATTCCTTTTTTTATTTATTTTCGAGAATCACAAATCTTTGCATGTTCATCGCGATTTGATACTAATACCTCCTGAGTGTTTTGTACATTTTCTCAATCAACCCTTGCTAACTTTCCTTTAGCATTTTATCGTTAGATCATTGAATTCCTCTAAATTATACATTGCCAGAGTTTGATTCCATACTTCGTTGTGTCTTGTCTAAACTTCAATCTTAAATCATGTCTATTTGACCATGTTTTTTCTATCTTGTCCTGGTCCACTTGTGTTAAACTATCAATTTTGATCGTACTTAATAGTTTGTGTCTTCATGATTTTGCTCCTCTAAATTGTAATCGAAATTTCATTCCATTCGTGCCTATTTAATTCTTGATCATTGTTAGATCGTATTATTTCAATTTCTTGTGTGTAATTATCGTATTTGATCTCAAAGGCTCAGGGCATCTCAGAGTTGCACAGGATCGGCAGAAGTACTGGACATGCAGCAGCAGACGACCACTGGAGTTCGCGTTTGGAGATAGAGTATTCATGAAGATCTCACCAACTAGAGGCGTCATCAGATTTGGTAGAGGCGGGAAGCTCAGTCCGAGGTACATCGGACCCTTCGACGTGACGGCACGGATTGGCGAGGTGGCGTATCGACTAGCGCTTCCAACTAGCTTGGAGGGAGTGCACGACGTTTTCCACATGTTCCAGCTTCGATGCTACATTCCGGACCCGAGCCATGTGGTGGACTTTTCGGAGCTAGAAGTGGGTCCGAGCTTGACCTATGAGGAGCAGCCAGTGGAGATCCTTGATCGGAGGGAGAAGCGCTTGCGGAACCAGAATTTTCTACTTGTCCGCATTATGTGGGGACACCACTCTCCGGAAGAGTCCACATGGGAGCGTGAGGATGAGATGCGGGAGCGCTATCCCAATTTGTTGTTTGAGTGTACCTTGATATTGAGAATTTTTTTTAAATACAATAAATTGTGTTGAACCTTCTTGAGATTGCTTTGAGTTTGTCTTGTTGCCTCTCGAATTTCGAGGACGAAATTATTTTAAGGAGGGGAGATTTGTAACTCCACTTTCCGATTTTTTTGAGAAAATAAATTTTTTAATTTTAATAATAGCAATTGATTTATTTGGGTTAATTTTTATTTTTAATTAATAATATGATGATGGATATTTTAGAGAAAAATAAATTGGGAGCAATTTTCAAATTTGAAAAGTTGTTACAACCAATTTAGTAGTCCCCTCATTTTTTAAAAAAATGTTTTTAACTGTTTCTCAATAGTTCTTGTAATATTCGAAAAGGAAGAGGACGATTTTGGAAAATTTACTTAACAGCAGGGACTGATGGAAAATGGTTTAGGACTGGGGGGGGGAGGGGCTTAGTGAAAAATTGCATTTTTTCCTTTTATTGTTTAGCTGAGTGAAGAGAGAGAAATGATTTCTTCCGAATTTTATTCTTCAGCTCCATTCTTCCCCAAACCAAACCTAACCCTAACCCAAGCTTGGAGAAGCCCATGGCGATGGCAGCAGCGGGAACCATCCTCCGGCGATCAAGTCAGTGGCGACAACGGTGGATTCTCCTCCGACAACTTCCTTTCCAGTGGCGACGGTGGTAGAAATTTCCTCCGACTCAATGGCGATGGTGGTGGCGACGATGATCGGCCCCTCCTCTCGCAGCGGCAGCTAGGCAGTCTCCCGACTATTTTCCTTCGCCGGCGAAGTCTTGGAGGCGAACTCCGACGCGCACGACAATCTTCCCGACGACTCTTTCTTCTCCAACGACGGCGACGAGCGGATAATCTTCTCCGACATTCTCCGTTGCGAGCTGGTCATCCTCCTCTGCAAATCGATTAAACTCTCGGTAAGATCGATCGTTCGATCCATTCCGATTTTCTTCGAAATTCGATATGATCGACTCGCTTCTTTTTTTGATCGCTCTCTCCTCTTTCCTTGGTCCGAGCGAACCTGAATTGGCGGGCTCGACTCAGCAGAGCTCTTGATCGGTTGATCGTCCCTTGATCGGCGGATCGACAACGATGACTCATTTCCTAATCTGCACGCCAGGTATATGGAGAATTGCCTCTGAGGAGTTCCGATATGCCATTGTGTCCGGATCGGACACGGATGCTCATGTCATCATGATTCGATTACAGATCAACTTTTGTCCAGGTATCATTAATCCCTCAAACTGTTGAGAACGCTTGTTCTATGCTTAGAATTGTTGAGAGTCTTTGGACAGGATCAGTGAGGGTTAGCTCAGCTCGTGTTCAATTCTGATTGTGTCCAGGTTCGTCCGTGTCCAGTTCATTGTCCAGATTCTTAGGGTTGCATCTTCATTCCAGTTCGGACATATCCTTCTCAGGTATCATTCTTCATTTTCTATTTTTTTGTAATATTGTAGTATTGTTGCTGGTTTAATGAGTACGGTGTGCAGCAGGATCGGATCGTGGGGAATTTATGGGTAGCTTGTGTCTGCAGTAGGCCGTGTCCAAGTTTTTGGACCGTGTCCATCTTTCTGGTAGAATCGGTTGCGGAATTGATTGGACCTTGAGTATTATGGGGTGGCTTGTGTCCAGCAGTTGCTGTGTTCAATTCTGTGGGAAATTTCATTTTCGATTTCAAATCATTAAAGGTAAATTCTTTTCCCAGATTAGTGTAGTTCTTCAAAGTTGATTTTCTTAGAATGTCAGATTTCTTTTGTTGTGTCAGACGTTGGTGTGTCCGTATGTTCGGGTCTGCGGTTGGTTGTTGATGTTCAGGAAGCTGTGAAGTGTCTGTGTTCTCAAATAGAATTTGGCAGCAATGTCGGGATGAACCAGTTGCGGATCGTGTCCGAGTTTTGAATTGGGTGTTCAGATTAGTACGTGTGCGTATTTGAAGGGTGACGCTGTGTCGTGTCCTTGCATTAGGACAGGAGGGTGCAGACTAGAGTCGCCCAGAGTGGAAGTGGTTACTTATAAGTAATAATATTTTGGGTTCAATCTGCTGTTTAAATATTTTTGAATGAAACTCACTTGTTTCTGTATTTATACTGAGTTGTAATATTCTTACATATTCGTTTGAATATTATGGTATGGGGTTAAGCTCGTGTGTACAGGTTGATTATAGATAAGGGTGATTGATGAGTGTTAGACTATACCAGTTGTGACCTAGTGTTTTGGCTTTTAAATTCTTGTTTGCATTTGAACTATTTGGGAATTGGATTGAGTGCTGGAGTCATCTACAAGGAAGCTAGGTTATGTTGGACTGTTCGAATCATTGGGACTTTGATTTTTTGCTTCTATAGCAGGGTTGATGAGCTGCTCCTATGGCTAAATTTGGTTAAAGCAATTTAGTAATAGATTTCGGTTTTGTGAATCTTGTTTCTTTAAGATTGTGAAGACTAAGATTTCTGGATCTAATCCCAGTGGCTGGTGCTATCATAGTAAACCTGTAGTATATTTTTGGTTAAGAGTTTAAATTATAGAATAACTCTATTCAACCTGGTATTTATATCCTATATAGGTACTCTATAAATTCATGGTATTTTTCTATATTAAATATAAATGGAAAAGTTTATTTTTTAAAACAAGTTAGCTTCTTAATAGTAAATGGTGAATTGATAAATAATTAGATTATTTAGTTAAAACCTGATTAGCTAGTGTAGTATTAGAACTTAACCAACTTGTACACGTTATCAAATTCAGGTGGACATAGAGACTACTATCTCCCTATTCCCGATCTTTCCGGAGCAAAGGCAAGTACATTCTATGGTCTTGTGTATTTCATTATATCCTGTACTTTCTTGATTGACACGCTACAATACGACATGTATTTCTGGTGCTCATGTTCCTTGTTCTTATTACTTGTACCTGGGGTGGGGAAATAGACTATTTATGTGACCAAACACAAGAAACAACTCATGTGTGTTTAGCTTAGACCCCGCATCGTGCACGCGGGTCCTAAGCCGTACCATTCATGTGCTTTCATGTACTTTCATGTGCTTTCATGTGCTTACCCCTAGCCGGTCACATACTTAGTTATATTTCAAATATTGTACACACATTCAGGAGATATACCTTGTACTTATTTCCTGTGATTCCTGAGATACCATGTTCTTTCCTGTGCTTACATATCATGTTCTTTCATGTTCTTACATACCATGTTCTTTTATGTACTTATACACCATGTTCTTTCTTGTACTTTACATACCATGTTCCCTTGTACTTTCATATCATGATGTCTTGTTCATTACCTAGAACTGTACTTTGCTCCGCTCCTGACTGGATAAGTTGCAGGTATACTTGCAGGATTTATCATTCTACCTTATGGGCCAGAGCCTGGGATCTTAGCTGAGCAGGATGGTCATGATTTAGCTTGAGGTTTTAGGTTTAGACTGTTAGCCTTACTTTTAGATATTGTCTTTAGAATTCATGTACATTTCATTCTTGATGACTCGTACATTTATATACATAGAATTGTGGATTATGGTGATCATTCTGGGATACGTTTTTAGATGCTGTAATTATATACATTATGATTATCTGGTTAGTTTCCCTAGATTGGTACAGCTTACTTTGTTGTGTCTAACGACAAAGGCTGGGCGTGTCCGACTCGTGTCCGATTATTCGGGAGCGGGTCGTGACAGGTTCTACGATAGAGATTTACTATGGATAGGAAGCTCCACACATGACTACTCTTTATAGGACTGTATGTACCACACAGGACTGCGGTTATATGATTCATCTTATTAGCCACTCTTAGCATCACAATTCTATGACATGTCATTATCTGACTCTTTTTACTTTACCATGTACTCTCATTATTCATGTTGTTATTTCACAGTTTTATTCTTATCTATTCCATATATATATATATATATATATATATATATATATATATATATATATATATATATATATATATTGTTTCATAAACTGTAAAGTAGGCTTATATATTATGTATCTTGCTGTCCCTATGAGAACCTGGTGATTTCTCTATATTTTGATGAGCTGCTATTGTAGATAGGAGGATAGTTGGTGATGGTTTCTCTACGGTTTCAGGCATATATTTAGTAGATATCTTCATTATACTGTTGTCAAATTCTTTCATTTGTTACGTATTACTTCTCATTTAAAATAGTTGGTAGTAAAATTGTCTCCGCACAACGTCTTGTACAAAATGACAATTCAAAGTTAATTTTATGATATAATTATTCTTTTATTTTGTGGATGAGATTAGTTATCATGGTTATAATGTTTTTTACAGCTTACGTATAATTATTGTACGGTTGGCATGTCTACGTACCTAGTCCTACATATTTTGGGACTCGGGTGTTACATGCAACCAAATGCGTGATAGCAGGACAGACTCTGGATAACATGATTTCGGAGGTATATGGTTCTCTAATTTTATCTAAACTACATCCTATGCATCTTGATTGACTTCATTCCGTCATTTGGAAAAAATATTCGATATTATCTTTCTATTTTGCTTGATTCTAACGCTGTTTGATATTGGTATGTATTGCTTGACCCAACCTTAGGTCCTTGCTACCTTTCTATTTAATAGATGACTGAATTAGAGAAACCTTGTAGTTATATTATAGAGTATAAATAAGATATGTTATTTATGTGATTGTGATGTTTGGGTAGTTAAGAGTGAGTAAATTTTCTTAGAGGCTAATTGGGTTTAGCTTCTAGGCTAGGTATAAGTGACTGTCGATATGGGACATGACATAGTCTATTAAGAATGATTAACTATATGGAACTTAGAGTCTATTAAGAGTGCTTGCACGAAGCGAACTGGAGGATGTCATTGATGATATTATGGAATGATGAAACTATGTCTATGAGATTGAATAATGCGACAATGACTATTTTAGTTGAAGAATAAGGAAATTGAATAATATACTTGCACATCTTGGAGAGTGATCACGTAAAGGGTTTTGATGACTAAACTATACCCATGACATCAGGAGTTTGTGAGTGGTTTTAGATTATAGGGGACTTACTAACAAGATAAGAGGGTAAGTAACAAGGATTGAAATGAGGTTGTGATTGCTCCGAAGAATGCAAAATATAACCTTGAGTGTGCCACCCTTGAAAAACCCTGGGTGGGTAGAAGAAAAGAGAGAATGACGGTTAAGCAGAATAGATAAGTTGAACTTCATAGTACCCTTCATCATGGACGAATTACATAGGTATAATGGAAGGTTCGAATTGAGAGCATGATTATGGAATCTGGAGTAACCTAGGTATATGGTTTTTGAGTTTCCTAGTTACTAATAAAATAAGAGCCGACTAAAGGATGAGTATAATGAAAATGATGATATAGTAAGAGAGAAGTAAGAAGATGATTCAAGGATTAAATGCCTTAGACAATTGGATTGGACACGGTAAACTCTTGATTAAGAAAGTGGTGCAATAATGAATAGTAAGTGAACTTTAGGAATCATTAGAAGATTATCTACTTGAATTTTTTTGGGATAGCGGACGATATGTAGTAGGTGCTGGATGAAGAGGACCTAAGGATAAATTGTGCGGTACAACCCAAATGTAGTGGTTTGTGTGACTATCGTGATTGAGTGGTTGCAGTCGATGGTTCTCTAGGTTTTATCCAATTTAAGTTATATTTATAATTTCCTATATGCGACTAAAGGTATTGTTGAGGAGAATTGAAAGCAGTTGATGTAAGAACTTAACGGTTGATAAAATGGGGGTGCCCATTATAGGATAATGAACCCAACTATTTAAGAATGTGAATGGAATGATGGGGGATGATAATGCATTGATGACGCATATACATAATTTGAGGATTGACCTATGTTCTTCGACTATATAACGATTCCTTATGGGTATGAATGTTTCTAAAGGATGAATGGTATATGACTGAATGGCCTCAAATGAATTTAAACCATAGCATTGACTAATATGTCTTTAATGACCGATAAAACAATTTCCAACTATGCCTATGAGGATTTATTAACTTGTAGGACGATAAAATTTTTGAAACGTGGTTATCTTGCAATAAATAACTAGTAAGAAGGAAGACTGGATAACTTGTATTAGAATATTAGTGTAAGATTTTTACACAACCATGTACGTTTATAAGTACTTTGAGGATTTCAGTGTCGACCTTAAAGGGTTATAAATTGAGTGTGGTAGCCATAACAACTGTGTATTATAGTTGACCTGTATAGATATTTTAATTTCGAGCACAGAATTTTTCTAAGGTGGGTGGATGTAAAATCCCTAAAATTATTGAAAATTTAGATTTCTAATTGATGAAATTTTATTTTTCATTATTACTAATTTCGTTGTCATTGTATTGATTATTATTGCTATAAAAGAAAAGGAAAGAAAATTTTTTACCCTTGCATTAATTCCTCTCTATTAATCTGATTTATAAATAACTAACTAGATGAGTGCCATTATATATAGGTATATGCTTATGTATACTACTATAGGTATATATACTTTTATATTCATTGTATTCTTTACTAATATCAAGCCCAACCCAAATCCGTCCCAATCTAATTTCCATCCAAATGTTTCATTCCAACCCCCCTATTTCACTAATCCGCAGCTCAAAGCAGGGCCCATTCTTCCATCCCAATATCATAATTTATGTCTCTCCAAATATTCCTATATTACTAAAACCAAAGGCCCGGCCATGCATTTTTCTTTGTTAAACACCCAACCCACTTCCACCAATCCTTAACCTAGGTAACATTCCCTATATAATCCCTACAGTGCACTACGTGCAGTTGTGAAGAAACCTTAGCCGTAAACTACTCCTTCCTCATGTCTTTCTTCTTTATACTCTTCTCCAGCTTCTTCCACTCCAGTCCAAGCTCATCAAACAATGGCTCAGATATGTGGGCAGCACCTTCTATAAGCTTCCTCTGCCTCCGGTTGACTACACTCATCTCCATGTGTGCTCAACCAGCCAACTACCTCACCTCATGCTGACCTCCGCCACTTCCATCATCGGCAGACCAGCCATGGCCAACACCACCCTCATCGGCACCACCCAGCGTCATTGCCATGACACGACCACCACCAATCCCAGCCAGTGTAAGCTCGCTCTCCTCCGTAGTCGCTCGGCGAGACTCGCCATTACAGACGTCCTAGCCATCTGGAGTGCGGGAGAGTGGACCAGCAGAGTTTGTACGCAGAGCATCCATACTGTGTTAGCTGCTGCTACTATGTGAGCAAAAGCTCAAGCCTAATAAACATTAGTCCCACATCGGAAAGTGGGATGCTCTCCACTATGTTTATATCACCTATTCTCCTTTTGCTTCATTTAAAGTTGTGTGTGGGAGTCCCATGGGCCACATGCGTGCGCCGCCGGCTCGGCTCGACGTGCGTAACGGGTGCGAGCACGTGCCCACATCTGCGGGCGCCGAATGCCGATCCGATTCCTTCTTCGGGTTCTCGGGCTGAGACCCAAAAATCCTTCTTGCTCCTATTAATTTTTTCAGTTACTATTCATTAATTCTGCAACGCTTGCACACATGATTTCATGTCCAGATTCATTGTATCACATTTTTTAACATGTGTTGTAACGTCTGTAACGTTAATTTTAATAGGCTGATTTAGTATCATATTAATTCCCAACCGTTGGCATCAGCCTATATATTGAGCTCCTTTCTTCTCCTTCAAAGACACAGAAAATATTCTTCTCCAAACTCTCTAAATTTTTTCGTCTTCTTCGTACGGCTGCTATTGTTCCTTTTTTGCTCTGGGCAGAGCTAAGTCGGGGTCATTCTCTCGATGTCGTGTGCGGCAACGAGATTCCGGTGGAACGGAAATTTTACCACTAGGGGCGTTCGGATTCAGTCTGCACATAGACCCGAGCTAACTCTTAGAGCAGTGCTACGTGCACGACTTCCCCGGAGGCCGGTAACAATTTAATTTTCTTTTATTTTGCAGATTTAAATCGAAGAATTATTGAAGAATTTCTAACAATCTAAGAGTTAGGTCGATATACAAAAAATATCTGTTTGCTGGTAGCATTCAGAAACTCTTCTGTTAGCTTACTGTTACCATTAGAATTTTTTTATATTACTGTTAGCATTCGAATTTATTTTTAGCTTCCTGTAAGCAAATTTTTTGTTAGTATAGTGTTAACATATATACATTTGCTTCCTGTAAGCAAATAGTGTTAACTTCCTTTTAGCATAAAGTGTTAACAAGTTTTCTTTTAACATATATATTGTTAAAAAATTCCATCATATTAAAACACTGTATCTGGTAGTATATAGTGTTAACATATATCTGTCAACATTTTGTAAAGCAACAATTCGTAAGCAACATATTGTTAATTTGCTCAAATTTGTTGATCACCTTGATTATGTCAATTTGCTTGCTGTCACTTATTACTCTCTAAATTTTTGTCATATTGTTATTAGCAAAATATTTGATTACAATTAGTCCTCTTAACATTTTTGCTTCAAGAAATTAGTTCCTGACTACTAATAGAATATTTGATTACAAGTTTTATTCTGTTCAAAGTTTGCAAGAATTTTTATTATAAAATATTTGTTTCTTTAACTACTACTGCTGCTTGTTAACAAGCCTTTGTACACAAATAATTTATTGAGGACATTAAAATATTGCTTAAAATAATATTCTGTTGCTTAATAAGTAGCTTCCTGTCTACACTAGTTACTTGTTTAATCAATAATTGATTATTGTACTAATGTAGAAAATTGCCTACTTTCGATTTATATTTCTATCTTAGCAAAGTCTGTTGATACTTTAAGCAAATAACTTTCATATATTTCATTATTGTCTTACCAAAAGTTTCTTAGCAAACTTTTCATTATATTTGCTTACTGTTAAAACCATTATCACATTTTATTGCTTAACAAGTACTCATTAAATTATTGCTATTCACGTTGCCATTTATTTCAATATCACAATTTATTACATTGGCAATACATATTCTCAATCTAATTTTCTACTATTAAGTTTGTTACACAAATTGCTTAATTTGTTTGCTAAACTTATTTTAGGAATAATTTTGCCTTTTATAGCAAACTTTGTTTAGCAATTTTTCTTGGCAAATTTTTCTAGCAAAGTTGGTGTCACTTATTATTGATGTCACATATTAGCAAAGGTTCTTAAGCAAGGTGTGTTTCCACATATTATGCTTAATAAATATTCATAAGACTGTTTCTAGAAATTGACACCTTAGACAAACATTATTGTGTTACTACATTTTGTCAATACTAGTTTTTCACTACTCAATATTTTAATTTAGGCTAAAATAAACAGGTTATTGATTTAGTAAATTCCTTTATTTTTAAAGTTCTAAAGTAGAGATTTGTTTGGGTACAAGCCGAAAGGGTCCTTCTGTCAACAAGGCGAAAAATCGTCTAAGCGACCGGTACTTAAGTGTTCCTAGTGAACCTCCGCTTGCTGGGATCCGGCCCCTACAGCTAACCCAACCTTATCAAAACTTGAAAAACCAAAATTTTAAAGGTAAATTACTAAAATTATTTAAACCGTAATTTTAGCTTAAACCATCTTTATTGAGTATACCCTATAGAAATCCATGGCAAACCCAAGCCTAATTACCAAGAAGACCTCCTTTAAAGGGAAAGGCTCTAACAAGCCAGAGGCTAACATGATTCTGAATGGGTCTTCCAGCTCCTTCAGGTCTGTAAGCTTTCAACCTGTAGTAAACCTGTCTTTCCATCTGATGATTGGTGGTTGGATTCTGGAGCAAATGTTCACGTTTCATTTGATCGCTTCTGTTTTTCAACCTATCAGGAATCAGGTGGAGGAGGAGTAACCCTAGGAGATGGCTCAACGGCACAAGTTGTGGGAAGAGGAAGAATAGATCTGAAGATGACATCAGAAAAAATTCTACCTCTCCATGATGTACTTCATGTGCCGTCTGTCAGAAGAAACCTTGTTAGTGGATCCCTCCTTGTAGTCTCAGGGTACAAAATTGTAATGGAGGCAAATAAAGTAGTTTTCTCTAAGAATAATCTGTTTATTGGAAAAGGATTTGTGAAAGATGGACTTTTTGTTTTAAGTACCATAAATAAAAGTTCAAATCCTTCCTTTGTTGCAAATATTGAATCATCAAATGTTTGGCATGGTAGATTAGGTCATGTGAATTTAGGATCTATTAAAAGGATGATGAACTTAGATCTTATACCTAAGACTCCTATAGATGATGAACACAAATGTGAGATCTGTGTTCAAGCCAAACACACAAGATTACCTTTCAAATCTGTCTATAGAGATTCTGAACTCCTAGAACTTATCCATAGTGATGTTTGTGATTCCAATAGGGTCTTGACCCGAGGCGGTAGGAAATACTTTGTTACTTTTATAGATGACCATTCAAAGTATTGTTATACCTACCTCCTTAAGACCAAAGATGAAGTTCTAGACAGATTCAAAGTCTATAAATATGAAGCTGAGAACCAGTTGGATAGGAAGATTAAGATCCTTAGATCAGATCGTGGTGGAGAGTATACCTCAAATGAAATGACTAACTTCTGTGAAGAGCACGGAATTATTCATGAGGTAACTGCTTCTTATTCACCACAATCCAATGGAGTTGCTGAAAGGAAGAAACGCTCTCTTTTAGATATGGTCAATGCCATGCTTCTCAGCTCAGGTGCCCCTGACAATCTTTGGGAAGAAGCCTTATTGTCAGCCTGTTATATTCTTAATACTAATGATAAGACCCCATATGAGTTATGGAAAGGTCGAACCCCTAGGATTAATTACCTCAAAGTTTGGGGATGTCTAGCTAAAGTAGGAATTCCTGAACCCAAAAAGAGGAAGATAGGACCTAAGACTGTAGATGCTGTATTCATAGGATATGTCCTAGATAGTAATGTCAATAGATTTATTGTAATCCATTATGAAGCAAACGAAATCTCTAATAACACAATCATTGAAGCTAGAGATGCATTTTACTTTGAGAATATTTTTTCCTTCAAGGATAGAACCCCTTCATCTTCCTCTAACCCTTCTCTTACTCCGTCTACTAGTTCTCATGACCAAATGCCTAATTCTCAATCTGAACAAGTCATAGAACCTAGAAGGAGTAAAAGAGAAAGAATTGAAAAGAATTTAGGAGAAGGATTCTTCACATTTTTGATAGAAGGTGATCCCTCAACTTATGAAGAAGCCATATCCTCTCCTGATGTCCCTTTCTGGAAAGAAGCTATTAACAATGAGTACAACTCCATCATGGAGAACAATACTTGGTTTTTAGCAGACCTTCCTTTAGGCAGTAAACCAATAGGTTGTAAGTGGATCTTTAAGAAAAAACTTAGAGCCGATGGTACAATAGAAAAATATAAGGCTAGATTAGTGGCCAAAGGATTTACCCAGAAGAAAGGATTAGATTATTTTGATACCTACTCACCTGTAGCTAGAATATCTTCTATTAGAACCCTTCTAGCTTTAGCATCCATTCATGATATGCTGATCCATCAAATGGATGTAAAGACAGCATTTCTAAATGGAGATTTAGAAGAAGAGATTTATATGGAGCAACCTGAAGGTTTTATTGCTAAAGGTCAAGAAAAGAAGGTTTGTAGATTAGTAAAATCTCTTTATGGCCTAAAGCAAGCTCCCAAGCAATGGCACAACAAATTTGATAAATTTATTGTAGAATTTGGTCTGACAAGTGTTTGTATTCTAAAAATACAAATGGAAGTTGTGTTATTTTATGCTTATATGTTGATGATATCCTTATTCTAGGATCTTCACTGGAACAGATAAATAACACTAAGAATTATTTGTCTAACCAGTTTGATATGAAAGACCTAGGTGAAGCAAACCTGATCCTAGGAATGCAAGTGTCCAAATTCAAAGAGGGTTATACTCTATCTTTAGCACATTCAATTGAGAAAATGCTAAGGAAGTTTGAGTATTTTGACAAGAAACCTGCCCTTACTCCTTATGATAGTAATGTTGTTCTCAAGAAGAATGAAGGATAACCTATAGAACAACATAGATATTCACAAATGATTGGGTCCCATATGTACATAGCAAATAGGACTAGACCTGACATTGCATTTGCTATTGGGAGACTAAGTAGGTATACTAGTAACCCAAATCAACCGCATTGGATTGCATTGGACAGAGTATTTAGATATCTTAAGGAAACTCTAGATTATAAACTTCATTATACTAGACACCCTGATATCATAGAAGGTTACTCCAATGCAAATTGGGTAACTGATTCACATGATGTGAAATCCACTACTGGATATATTTTTACCCTAGCAGGAGCTGCAATCTCCTGGGGATCATGTAAACAAACTATCATAGCCAGGAGTACTATGGACTCTGAGATGATAGCTTTAGACACTACCTGTACAGAAGCCGAATGGCTGAGAAATCTTATTATGCATATACCTGTTTCTGTTCATCCTATTCCTGCAATCTCTATAAACTGTGATAATAAATCTGTTATAGAACTACTAAAGCATGATTCTGTGAATGCTAAGATGAACAGGCACCTGCAGCTGCGCTTCAAGTCAATAAAGAGCCTATTGGGCAAATATGTGGTTCTTGACTATATAAAGTCAGAAAAGAACCTTGCAGACCACTTGACGAAGGGTCTGTCTTGGACATTGATCCTAGAATCATCGAGGGGGATGGGGTTAAGCCCATAGTATAGTCACCAGCAGTGGCAACCCAATCGAGTCTGACAGGAGATCCCAAGTAGCCGGTTCAATGGGTAGAAACAAGCTGGACTAGGTGACTGTTATGGAACACTGACCTGAGATTAATTTCTCTTTAAAATAAAAGCCCAAGAGGCTGTACATGTGTACATTCATACCCCATCCCTATGGTAACAGTGTTCCTTTCGTGATATGGATAGGTTGAGTTTAAACTCTTAATAAGTCCAAGCATGACATGCAGGGTTGATTCCTATCACCAACCCTTAAGGACTTACCTATATGAGAGGTCGTGAGGGCCGGGACTATAGGACAGGGCGATCCTAGACAACTCTCATGAATGTGTAAAAGTGCGCATGGCCAACCAAACGTGCCACCCGATAGACCCAAGTACCTCTAGCGTACTATGTGTGCTATTTTCCGAGTCTGATTCAAGAAGACTGATTCAAGGCGTAGTCCATCAAGCTCTTCTTCAGACAAAGACAATAGTCACTACGTGAGATTCAAGGCTGTAGTCCATCTCATTTATGCATAGTATACAACTGCCCAGAAATTCTCTTACTCTTGTCTTATTCTCCTTCTTTATATTATCTTGGAACTTGAGCTTTTGGGGGGGGGGGATTGTTAGCTGCTGCTCCTATGTGAGCAAAAGCTCAAGCCTAATAAACATTAGTCCCACATCGAAAATTGGGATGCTCTCCACTATGTTTATATCACCTATTCTCCTTTTGCTTCATTAAAAGTTGTGTGTGGGAGCCCCATGGGCCACACGTGTGCGCCACCGCCGCCGCCCGGCCCGGTTCGGCTCGGTTCGGTTCGGTTCGGCGTGCGTAACGGGTGCAAGCATGTGCCCACATCTGCGGGCGCCGAATGCCGATCCGATTCCTTCTTCGGGTTCGGGCTGAGACCCAAAAATCCTTTTGCTCCTATTAATTTTATCAGTTACTATTCATTAATTCTGCAACGTTTGCACACATAATTTCATGTCCAGATTCATTGTATCACATTTTTTAACATGTGTCGTAACGTCTGTAACGTTAATTTTAATAGGCTGATTTAATATCATATTAATTCCCAACCGTTGGCATCAGCCTATATATTGAGCTCCTTTCTTCTCCTTCAAAGACAGAAAATATTCTTCTCCAAACTCTCTAAATTTTTTTGTCTTCTTCGTACGGCTGCTATTGTTCCTTTTTTGCTCTGGACGGAGCTAAGTCGGGGTTATTCTCTCGACGTCGTGTGCGGCAACGAGATTCCGGTGGAACGGAGATTTTACCACTAGGGGCGTTCAGATTCAGTCTGCACATAGACCCGAGCTAACTCTTAGGACAGTGCTACGTGCACGACTTCCCCGGAGGTCGGTAACAATTTAATTTTCTTTTATTTTGCAGTTTTAAATCGAAGAATTATTGAAGAATTTCTAACATACTGGACCCCTGCCAAGCCGAGAAGTAGAGCCCGACCTCACCTTGCACCATTCTAGCAATCACTACACTCCTCGATCTAGTCTATATGCGATCGATGCAACCGCAGTTGCTGCGTCGTCGTTCAACTACATTTTTCCCTCCTTAAACCTGACGTACCCAATTATTTGGCCCTGGTAACCGTCAAGCTCGCCACTAGAGCTATCTTGTCCGAGATATTGATGCCAACATGCACCCCTCCCCGGGAGTGTGGACAGTGCTGCAACTGAAACACTCCAGGTCAGCCGTGCGCTGTTCCATACTACACGTGTCGTCGGGGCCTTCGACCCGTACGTACGGCAGCAGCCGCATCGCTAACCAGCATCTCTCCCGGCTTAATGATGAGCCCAGGCCCTTGTCAGTTCCTCGTCGTCTCCTTATCATCAACTTCAGTGAATGGAGGCCACACCACAGGCACGAGCGGACATGAAGAGGAATGACGACTATGGTTCCACGCTCCTCCCTGCAGTGCAACTCTAACCCAGCCTCCATCGCATTCATGAACCAACTCCTCCACCTTATTGGTATCAACACACATCCCTTCCTCCTTTCTTAGTAGTTATTATACTTTGTTAGTGCCACGACCCTCACCCGGAGTGAAGGCACGAGTGCGTGACAGCATTCCAGCCTATGCCACAAAAATGGTATAGAACGCTATCTAGGTCTACTATCTTACAACAGTTATAATATCAAAACCTGTCGAGAATGGTCAATTCCGAACGAAGTACAAGCAATGACAATATAATATACTCAATCATAAATTCTAAGAAGGATAGATGATAATAAAAGATAAAGACAACAAGATATGAAAATATCATCCAGAAAATCTAACACAGAATAATACAAGTCCAGAGTCAACAATCTCGAATATAAATACTTAAATAATAATATGCCAAAGTATAATTTGGGGACAAAGTCCAGTACCAAACTAGTCTAGCTAAGCTACACTAATGCCTCATAGGCTGGAACTAACCCCTGCTGGACAAGGGTCTCCCGGTCTATGCCCACAACGTTATGAGGACCATAGTAGGTAGGACACTTGTCCTCACCATAATCTGAAATTTTTTATCAACATATCCAGTTAGGATGGAACGAGCACAAATCTCCAATAACAGTTCTAGTTAGATGATGTTGAAAATGGTACGTACATGAATAGAGAGAATATATAAGGTAAAGTGGTACGTACATGAATCATGGTAAGGCATATCAAGACTATAAATGAATGTAAGAGCAAGAGAACAATGTATATCATATACAGGAATCAGAAAAACTATTATCTATGTGAGTTTAGCACTAGTTTCAACATGTGATCGGCTTAGGAACATGACACAAGATTTGACATGCTTAATCATACGTGTAGTGTATGATTAACACTATTCAAGGTTCAAGACTTGATACAAGACGGGTATTGATCACATATCTATGCTAATACCCCCTCCCCTGACTAGTATAGTGGATCCAACCATGACACGTTATGATAAGTATTCTCTGAGAAGGTCGCGAGCCCTTTACAGGAATCGTATCTACACTATGCACGAGAAACAAGGAGTCTTGCATAAGGTATACCAAGGAGTACAAGAAATAACATCTCATGACGGGATCCAGACAAATACCAATCCGTGTGAATAATGTGTCAAGAGAACAAGGATATCTACACTAAATACTAGAAACATAGACGATATCATAAAACAAAAATATTATCAGAGAATGTATTCGTCTGAGATCTGGTAGAAAAATATTAACAATGTATCAAGGCTCAGAGTGAAGTCACAGACCTAAAGATAAGATATACATGAGTTAAATAGGGTTTAACAGTGTTAGGCATTAGTACAGGCTATGCAAATCTAGGTCAAACTAAGTCAAACTAGGTCACATTAAGTCAAACAAGGTCTAACAAAGTCAAACTAAGTCATGCTAAGTCAATCTAAGTCATAATAGGTCATACTAGGTCTAACAAAGTCAAACTAGGTCAATCTAGGTCAAGGGTTGACCTACAGTTGACTTTGGTCAACTGGTCAACTCTGATAAACTCCTAGTCCATTCTAGATCAAACTAGGTCAATGGTTGACCTACAGTTGACTTTTGGTCAACTGGTCAACTCCTAGTCCATATTAGGTTAGATGTTGACTCTATTTTGACTTTCAGTCAAAATAGTCAACCTTGGTCAAACAAGGTCAAATCTAAGTCAAATAACCTATTCCTAACCAATACCTACCAAAATACCATATACCTTACCCCTATTGGTATTCCAATACCAATACCTTGGTTGAAAGTCCAATACCTTAGTCTAGGTAAACATATACCTTAATATCCAATACCCATACTTAGATATCTAATAACTATCTATATACCCCAAGCTACTAGCTAAAAAATATCATAGATATCTAACCTTAGCATCTAGCAAACCCCTTTACCTTAAAGGTAAACCCAATACCTTACCTCGAAGGTAAAGTAAAACTAAGGAATTCTAAGATACCTTCTTAGTATCCTAAGATACTAAGGTATCCTAGATAACACTACCTAGACACTACCTATTTAACTATAACTCTAATATATCATAGATACTAAGATATCTATATGCACTAATATCTTAACTAACTAACTATCCATCTAGCTACTAACATATAACATATCTAACTAACACTAACATATTCTAAGATACTAGTTGGTATCTCAAGATACCAACTATCTTAACTCTAACATATGTCTATTCACTAACTAGAAACTCTAACATCTATGTATCCTAGATATCCTAACATATCTCTAACTAACTAACTTAACAATCCACTATCTAACATAACCACTAACATATCACATATCCTAACTTCTAACTTAGAAACTAACTCACTCTAACATCTATCTAGCTAACCATATAACCTTACTAACACTCACCCACACACCACTCACATACACATACAAGAGCACAAAAGAGAGAGGGGGGGAATAGGGCTGCCTAGTGCAGCCCCTCATTGCTGTTGTGGCCTACAGCACGGCTGCTGCTGGTGCTGATTTTGTATGGCATCATATTGTTGCTGGCTGTTGCTCAAGGCAGCAGCAATGCTGCTGTGGTGGCTGCCATGTGCAGCCCCACATGCCCCTTTCTCACTCCTTTCTTTACCCTCTATTAACCCTCAATCTAAACCCCCTTCAACCTACTCTAATCACCCACTCGCCATACTCATAAAATCACATCTATAACCAACAAAACCCATACACACATCCTCTACCACAACACTAAACCATCCTCACACTAACACACAAGCAAACACACACACTAGCACACCTACAAAATCCCCCCTCACACACCCTACTAACACTACACATACCACACATCACAGCCACCTATCCACAACAATATCCTCTTCTCACACCACTCAATATATATATACCACAACTTCAACCCCAAAACTGTCCACATACATAATATATACCAAAATTTAATATCTCTACATAAAAATATGATTTGTAGGCTAAAATACATAGATACTAACATAGGTATACAAATGAAAACTAATATAAACAGCCTAACCATGGCTAATCTACTCTCTAACACATACAAAACTAAAATTATAAATCAAAATAGCCTATGGGACATAAACACAATCATATGGGATGTCTCCTTGGAATCTCTCCATGGAGGACACCAAATCTATCCCAAAATCCTAAAGAGGACTCAAAAGAGCCTCTAAAATATTCCTAATGGTAGTTCATGCATGAGGGTGATTCCTATGGGTTCAAAGCTATCTAAAATGCAAATGAAAGATGAAATGAAAGAGGGTTTTACCTATTGGGAGTTGGATCCCAATGATTCAAACAAAAGGACACGGTTCCGACACGAGAATCCCTTAAAATTGGACACTCCTCCTTGCTCCTTGCTCCCCACTCCTAGTATGCACCTTCTCCTTGGTGGATTGAGAGGAATAGAGAAAGAAAGAGAGGATTTGTGAGATGAAATCAAGAATGAAGCTGTCAAGTTTGGGGAAGAGCTCAAAATGGAAGAAAAGAGGCTACTAATGAAATGAAAGAGGGATAAACCCCTGCCTCTTATGCTCGGCCCATACTAGCCCTAATTGGGTCTTGGGAAATGTCTATGATGCCCTCATCTAGTCTTCCTTTGGTTTATTTAAGTCATGCAAATGTTTGGGGTCAAAAGGGTCAAGTTCTAATCTCTAAGTATACCAATCTAGGCATGTGGGATTAGCCTAATACACTAGCCTAATTAGTAGAGTTTGTAGGCCATGCCTAACTAATCTTTGGGTCCCGACTAGAGTTTAAGCTACTCGGGCTACTAACACAAGTCAAAACTAGACGAAATTCAACCCAACTAAACTAATCCCCAAATAACAATATTAATAAATAAATATTCACAAAAATATTAGAATACAAAAAATGACAAAATTACCCTCATTTTGAAAACAGACAATTACAGTTAGTAGATGGCTTCTTTGTGAACATGGTTAGGAAGTATGGGTGCTAAAGCTTATATATAGGCTTCGTTGCTGTGTTGAGAAGATAAGCTATGTAAATGTCGATGATGAGTAGAGGATCCCAGGGACCTATTAGGAGTATTAAGGAATGAGGGCTTGGTCCAGGTATAGGAGCTAGTTAATTATTTCTTGTAACCATGTGAGTGCAAAAATGTTTTTTTACTATAAAAGTACCTATTAGCTATATAGAAGTAATTATAAGTATTTGTAAACAATATCTAATAAATAGCTTATTTTACAAATTAAGCATATAACTATAATACTCATATCTTGGTAAGTAGTTATAAATATTTTGCTGAGTTGCATGTACGTATTATATTAAAATAGCTGGAAATATGTTAATAAGTTTGTATATTTATATATTATTTATAAAACTGCTTTAATATCAGATGAGAGCATGTTATCTTATACTTATAAACATGTTACTTATAATGAGTCAATTATACATATTTTATTTTATAAAGAAATTGTATAAAAAGAAACTACTTTTCGTTAATTAATGAAAAAGACTTATCTGTATATATATATATATATATATATATATATATATATATATATATATATATATATATATATATATATATATATATATATTTGTAGTAGAACATCTTGTGTGACACATGCTTGTATGTTTATGGGGTCTAGTAGATCCTCCTTGGACTGAAGCAACTGTAGTTCGTGCCTAAGCTTGGATATGACATTTGGTACCACAGTCTCAGCTCGGATTGGACAAAACTCTAGACAAGTATACCTTGTCTATTAATTTACAGTATTTACATGCATGTATTCCTTACCAGTCATTTACTTTGGTTATACTGCTACATGATTCACCTGCTCTCATTTGTATGCTTACATGGTTATACCTACTGACACATAGACATGATACATGAATTCGTATTGCATAGCCTATAGGTGACTCGTTTATGATCTATGGATGCTTACTCGATGATGGATTTTATTGTGTACATGTTTGACTGGACTTCTGATCTTATCATTTGTTAGAGTTGGGCTGGACGTGTCGTGAATACGACAAGGACAATATCATTAGGTGGGGAGGACAGTCAAGGTGTAGGGGCTACGAGTAGTGTTCACTTTGATGTTGTTGCATGACGGGTGTCCGTAGGGAGCGCCACTGCACGAGTACCCTATTTGAGAGAGCCAATGCGTCGAACATTGTCTTCAAGTGCATTTCACACATGCTAGTTAGTCTGTCTAGTAGTAGTATTACTTAATCACATGTTTATCATCTGTATCACCCGTCTACTACCTTCACATGTTATTTACTGTATTTCATATGGCATACATATTATGTATCTTACTACGTCCCTCTGAGGACCTAGCTTCCTTTCAGGTATTTGCTGAGATATGACACATGATTTTGAAGCTACGTCTTTGGGATTCAGGTATCTTTAAATGATGTCTTCTTATCATTCTTCCATAGTATTTCTTATTTAGTTTTATAGTATTTAGTTAGAATTGTGGATGTATATTATAGATATTTGGACACTTATTATGATCTGAATAACTTATACGTATTCGAGTCGGACTAGAGTCTGGTTGAATACATAGCTGGCCATTATCACATGGCCTGGTCCAACATATTTAGGGACTGGGTCGTGATATATTCAACTGGTCTGATGGCAACTCTAGGGGGATGAATAGGGTAAAGG
This sequence comes from Iris pallida, assembly GCA_029216955.1. NCBI lineage: Eukaryota > Viridiplantae > Streptophyta > Magnoliopsida > Asparagales > Iridaceae > Iris > Iris pallida. The sequence continues at coordinate 7,673,536 of JANAVB010042618.1, forward strand.
TGATGAATACGAAATAAAAATAAAAAAATAAAAAAGACAAGTAAATAAATATAGGAGAATTGAGCACAAGAATATTACAAATGCAACAAAATATACTAGTATCCTTCCTCGAAGGCACTCCAGTTTCGAAGACTTGTCCGGTATGAATCCACTACTCTAAACAGCAGTACGCCACGAGTTTTGATTTGAAGGTCGTCGACTTCTTACAACCATGAGCTTTGATACAAAAGGCTCGCCGACTTATACAAAATGCGACTGAAGTCGTGCAAGTCTAAGTTGTACTTATACAAGGCAAGAACGTGCATTGATAATTCTTTTGAACAACATGTTGAAATCTCACAATCGCATAAATAGAAGACACGATAACTTTTTTATTAATAACTTTCAACGACATACAAGATCAACATACATTTGATATGTCATTTAGGCTATATTTATAAAATAACAAAATTTTGATAAGCTGCCATAAAATAATACTTGTTGTTCCATATATTACACCCATGTATACACTGAAACCAAAATGCTTGCAAAATGAACCGGCTTCAAATACCTTAAAATAAGAAGAGCTTTAAGTCGCCTCTCCGAATCTTCAGCTAGTTTGTGCACCCTCGAGGTTCTCGACACCTGTGGAGTTGGGGTCAGTACACTTTGGAATGCACTGGTGAGCGGGACTAATCCACTTGCCTAAACCAATACTTCTTATTAAGGGAAGCATGTATTTAAGATCTCGTTATTTAGAACTATATTGATTTACTATCCATATTCGATAGCATAAGTAAAAGTAGTAAACATATATTCATATCATATTCCTGTAGTGCCTCGCCCTTTGCGGTTTACTACATAATACCTACGGCTTGTTGGCTCTGTCTCGATTGAGTCAATGGCGAAACCTTTGCCGGTATCGTTTAATCACGGACGAAATGCAATGAACTTTTCCAACTGATGGATCGACTTCTATTGAAATGAGTCCAAGAGTTTTCAGTTTTCGTTGGATGTTTTCTTGTTGCTTGATTTTGTTGAATGCATTTTCGTGTTGGTTTTTCTTTGTTCTCTTTCATCGCATTGCGCATTCATTCCGAATCTGGAGAGAAAGATATTGAAGTATGCTAATCAAGTGTTGGTGCCAATATAGGACGCATAGGTGGTGCGTAATCGGTGTGTGAAGTCCCTCCTTCTCTTAAGTAGATTCATTTTGGTGAGTTGCTTTGGCCGAGCTACCATTTATCTCTATGCCTTAACAAAAATGATCTCTAGTCCGCTCTTTTGTTGCATCCTAGTGATCAATGATACCACAATAACAAAAGATAAGAGAAGATAAATGAATGAAATATGTGTCTACTATAAAACTGTTGCTTACTTGCTGATCAATGTTAATGTTTATGTCCCTTGTGAATTGCCTAAAAGAGATAGCTTGGTATGGAAAACACAACTTGATCGTGAAAAGAAAAGAAGAAGATGATGAAAATGTTTACATGTTGCTAGACTACTGCATAGTAGTTTTAATTGATAGCTACATTCGCATTGGTCCAGACAACTTGTGCATAAGGTAGTAATCTTTCGACCGATTCCTGGGACACCGGGAATCGCTTAGCCTAGGAGGGAACAGGACATCCTGGGACTAGAAGTCCCCGCAATCAGGGGGTGTCAGTCTATTAGTGAGATGGGCAAGAACGTCCTAACAACTAATAATGGAAATACCTATGGACCAATAAGTAGTTAGGTTCATGCATATAGACAAAATTTATTACAAACCTAATATGTAGAAATGGAACGTAAATTTTATTCATATATGCAAATTGTGATAACCTGTATTGTGAAGGGATGACTGTCGGCGATGGATAAGAATTATCGTGCAAGTGTTCTTTACTATTTATGCTTTTTATGAATTGTTAAAAAAACCTAGATAAGTAGAAAGATCACATAATAATTAATGTTAGCTTCGCTGTCTACTTAGTGCAGATTTTTGTGATTTTGGCCAAAAGCTGTTCACCAGTACATGTTGCGTACTGACCCACATTGTGGGCACAATTTTAGGTAAGTACGAGACATAGGGACTTTTGGTGAGGCGCTAAAGCTCATCCAGCCCAGTGGAGCTTATTTGATCGACTCGAAGCTGTTTTTATTTTCAAGTCCAGTTAGCACTTTCTTTTGAAGGTGTCTTTACTTTTCGTCTATGTAATAAGGAATATGATGTATGGAAATTGTGACTATTTTCAAAAGAGTATCAGAGAGAAATATGGAAGCCAAGCTATGACATTTTGAGTCTCAAAGCTTTATATTTTGTATCCTATCAAGTTATCAATAAAAGAAGTACTTTATGTTCCAAATCTCTGTATTAAATTTAGTTTTATGTAATTATATATTCTGCTTGCATTATGTTTTGTCTTGTCTAGTTGTTTGTTGTCATACTCTAAATATTTTTCTAAGTTTTCTTTTTGAAAAAAAGAAAAAAACCCCCATCCATAGCATGACACATGTCATGCCATGTGTCCCCATGAGAATCCCCTAGAACAAGCCCATGTGTCCTTAGAAGGAACTAGTAAAGGCCATGTGTCCCTTAGAGGGGACTAGAAGGAGGGACACATCACCCTTTCCTTCCCTCTAAATAACCCCCCTCTCTTCAAAACACATACACACCACACACCCACACATACATATACCACCACCCCCTATCTCCACCTACTGCTGCTGCTGCTACTGCCGCCCACCTGCTGCCGTCGCCGCCCGCCGGCCACCACCACCCCCACTACCTCCCTTTCATCTTCTTCTTCCTCCTCCTTTTTCTTTTTCAAAAAAGGAAAAGGGAAAAACTCTAGGTAAAATTCCTTCTTCTTCCCAAATCTCTTTAATTCAACTTTAAATTCTAGGTTAGGTTTTACTAACTAATCCAATTTTGAACTATGGTTGGGTTCAATTTAGGGATTTATGGAGAAAGCTAGGGCAATCTCCAACCCAAGGCAAGTCCTCTTCTCTCTTCCCTTTTTTTCTTGAAAAATTTCTCCAAGTCAATGGTTGCAAATTTTCTGGAATAAATATGGCATTAGTTATATTCTAGGGATTATAGAACTCATGGCAAAACTTTCTATTTTGTAGGTATATAGCACATAACATGGACACAACACCCTATTTTTGGACACAATGTATCAGACACATCACGCTTTAAACAATATACTTTCGACACATCATTGTGGGCATGTCACAATTTAATTGATTATACGGTGGACACAATATTGGGATACAATATGGACACGAGTGATGGTTGCACGCATATTTTGGACACAAAATATATGACACAACGAATGGACATTTGACTCTATTTATATGTATATATCTTTATATAATGAAATGGTTTATGTAACAAGTAGAGTTTTTAATTGAAATTGGAATTCAATTGAATATGACATCAATTCTGTCCAAATTATTAAATATATCAGAATAACATACCTTGGTATGGTTGATTAGTTAAGTTAAGTATTTACAAGTTCCTATATACCGCAGTAACTTTGCATCTATGAAAGTTCAACTCTTTTACACATCAAGTCAATCTTACAAGAAGTATAACCCTGTTGCTAATCATGACTCTTGGAGGCCAGAATTGATATCATTTTGTATCACTAATGACTCTATTTTGATTTTTGGTTATATACTTAGCAGACCGCAATATTCTCGAAAACTTGCTTGCTCGTTTTAAATTGCTAAGAATTGCCTGCTAAGGTAAAAAGTTGAATACCAATTTTATTTTGCTTGCTTGAGTTCCGGTGTTGAGAGTTGCTCCAACGAAGGGGTCGGCGAACCCAATATATACCTGCGTGGTTCCGGTGTTGAGAGTTGCTCCACCGAAGGGGTCGGCAAACCCGAATTTTTAAATTTTCATCATATATTATCTCTTATGAATTTTTGGAGTCATCCTATACAAATGAGACTCTGCCAAAATTTTTGGAAAATTCAAGAGATAGTCAAATTCCCGACCTTCAGCAAACGAAATCGGGTTATTCCTTGAGATCTAAAGTCATTTAGGAAAAGTATCTAGAACCAGTTAGGGAGCATTTGGGCGGGGGAGAACAACCTGAATATCCCTAAATGATCCCATAGCATAATTATAATTAAAAAGCTGATCAGTAAATTTTCTACTCGTTCTTAAGGCAATGCAAATCGAGTTTGTGAGGCTTAGCTCATGTATTTTTGTTTGCTCAAGGGAGGCAAATTAAGCCCAAGGGAGGCCCTTATTTCGTTTGTTCAAGGGAGGCAAACTAAGCCCAAGGGAGGCTCCAGATTATTACATCTATTTCGACAGTAACATCGAATAGGTGATTATTAAGCCCAAGGGAGGCTCCAGGCCGGATACTAAGCACCGTGCCGCCAAATTCACAGCCTGATCCCAGTTTAACGGGATTGTTGATGGAAAACTATTTAGATGAATATTCAGGGGTTGTTTTCCAATATTGCATTCCATGTTAGGTTTAATTCCTTTTTGCATTTCATTTCATGACGCCTATCTAGATAAAAGGAACATGATACTCATACATTAATATGATACTTCTTTTCAACGAAAATTACCTTACAAAACTATTATGTCTCATTTCATTCCATATTTTCTTTTACTCTTAACCGTTCTTGGCCGAGGACTTGCTTTTCGTTTCTAAACGACCTAGTATTTTGTCTACTAGGAGAAGAAGAAGACGTTCCTGCCGAGGCGTTACCGCTGTACGTCGAGGAGTAGTCATCTAAAGACTCTCAATAGATGACCGTACTGTTATAGTTAGTTTATGTGGATTACCTTGTTGTAATAAACTTGTAAGACAATATATCCTTAGAAATGGTTTCATGTATAATAAGTTACAATATGCGTAATGAAATGTAAGTCCTTGTATTTTCCATTCTGATGGTTACGGGCGACAATCGTAAATTCTGCGCGTAGCCTGGGGATGTGTTTTTGACGTCACTGTTTGAATTTGGGAAGCGGGACGTAACACATTTTTTAGTGGTGGCCCATGCAGGTCTGCGAGAATGAAAAATCTAGGATGAAACATAGGTTCAGATAGGACGTAGGTTCTAGAATTATAAGGAGGACCTTGAGTCCCAATTACACCCTAGAAATCCTTAAAGATGGTAGTATCAATAGTTAGTAGCATTGAACAAATGATTACCTCTTTCCTATCTAACTTATTTATTTTAATCTTAGTTAAAGGAATACTGACCTAAAGATTCTTGGTGAAGATCATGTCCCGATTTGCGCCGTTTGCAAGATTGGGCAACGACAGCCACAGCTTGGACGAATATTACGCTTTCGTGAAGAAGATGTGGCGAGTAGCACCCAAGGGGATGATAGAAGCTTACGGGGTGCACTACTGTCATGATCCGGTACCCAAATTGTTGGGCCGGGCCGGGCCGAGTCATGTCCAGCCTACGCTTGAGATAAAGCATAGTAAGCTGTTCTAAAGACAACAAGATAAGATCAAAGTGTGCTAACAGTTCTATATGTCATATTGAGTCAGAATAAATCTCAAACACAAAATTATCTCGTATATAAATATGTTCCAAATACATGACCAAGATGTAAAACTGGATACAGGTCCAGTATCAAAATACATAGTCTAAACATGACTACTCTCAAAAGTTCTGAACAACTAAACAAACTAGACGAGTTTTCCCGCAGGTACATCCTCGTAAGGTAAAGCCTGATCCTCGACGGTAACTCCATAATAGGAATCACATAGCAACTCCTCCTCGGTAAGTATACCTACAACGTTATCCTGTCAGGACGGGAGCAAGTACTGATTCTAACAAACTAAATATACGAAGCATGAAATGAACTGAAGTGTAATAAACAGGAATCATGGCATATCACAATCTATCATGGCAAGGATACATATGTCACAGAGACAGATGTATATGTAATGTTTAAAACAGTAGCAGATACGTGATCGTTAATAGGTATAAAATATGTACTGTGGCACAAGTATCTAAAATATACTTCCGTACAAGAAAACAAGCGATAGATGTACACACGTACATATACAGCTGGTGCGTCTACGACAAGGTACACATAAAATGTCAACCTTGCTCGGTACGTACGTACAGGAGAAGGGGCATGATCACGTACTCAACTATCAGTTTCCCCATATCCCAGATTCTAAACATGTGAGAGATACGAGAATGGTATGAAACATGGTGGATGCTGAGAGCAGTATAAAATATGTGAAACATGTAGAGATATGATTTGTAGTTTAGATATTGATATAGTTTATACATAATTCATTATATGCTGTAAAAAAAGTTTGTAAAGGTACTTGCCTCTAGCAAAGCAAAGTAGTGAAGTAAATGCTATAGATGTCTGGTGTCTCGTGACTGTAAAAATAATACATAAACTTAGCTTTTCATACTAAATTAAACACTAGGACACTAGTTGAGCGATACGACTTTCTGACTGGACACCTAGCCAAATGGTGAACTTTAGCATAGGAGACCAATGTGGGGTGACACAATACCCAAACCAACTTTCTATGGCCTTTATACTATGGTATGGTGAAGTCCAATACTACAATATCCCAAAATCACACAATACATCGTAAGTCGTAATTAATCAATAATTAAATCAGACTGTGCACTATGTTCCAACAATTTTTAAGATAGACAAAAGGCCCAATTATACATAAAATAAAGCAACATAATGATCCTTATTATTTATAGAAATTTATACTAATTTTTCTGGAATTTATAAACCCTCATAGATATTTATTAAAAATCAGCAAACATAAGTACTCTGAAAATGAGTTATATTTTCCTATTTTTATAAAATTCCAAAATTACTATATAAATGCTAAAAAAATTATATTAAATTATCTAAATTAACAAAGTATTTAAATACAATTTTTTTCTATATTTTTACAGCCCTTAAAATATATATATAAAAATTCAAAAACAACAAGAAACAATTTCTGGAAAATAATTAATTAATTATTTACTATTTTATCCACGTATACGAAATTGAACCGAAGTCCAGATACAGGACCAAAGCCATGAATCAAGTCCAATATGACTTGTACAGACCTTGAATGTATTTAGACACATTCGGGTCCAAAAACTCATGCTAGGTTTGGACACCAAATGGCCACGATTAATAAAATACAATAATTCATATATTAAAATATATATTAAAGTAGTGAAATATACAAGTCATAAAATTATATAATAAAGTAACTTGTGAATTTACACATAGTAACATTTTGCACAAAATTGTATTTGAAATATATATACATATACAACAAATACATTTATATATATATATAATAAATATATAGATATTTATATATATATATAATGAATATATATATATATATAATAAATATACACATATATATATATATATATATATATATATATTTATATATATATATATATATATATATATATATATATATATATATATATATATATATATATATATATATATATAAATATATATATATATATATATATATATATATATATATATATATATATATATATATATATATATATATATATATATATATATATATAAAATATATATAAAAAAAAATAAAATATATATATATATATATATATATATATATAAAATATATATTATATATATATATATATATATATATATATATATATATATATATATATATATATATATATATATATATATATATATATATATATATATAAATATACATATACATATACATATACATATACATATATATATATACATATATATATATATATATATATATATATGTACATATATACATATATACATATATATGTACATATACATATATATATAAAAACAAATAAAAATAAAACAAAAGAACACAAAAGAGGGACATGGGGTGGGTCTAAGCGCCACTCGGCTGACCAGTGGGTCAGCTCGAGCTTGCTGTTAGGGTTTGGTCTGAGTTAATTATATAGTGAAATAGAATAACGGGTTGGAAAACAAACCAAACTCGATAACTTGTGAAATAACCAAACCCATTAGCCCATGGTTCTGTGTCTTCGTGTCCTGACAGTTAGGGACACGAAGACACACGAGTCATGTGTCCGAGGCATGTACGACACACACGACACGAGTTTCCCGTATCCGAATACATCAGTGGACTCCTCGTGTCTAGGCGAGTCCAGTGACACAAACACGAGACACTGAACGACACGAGGGGTGAGATGACACGTACGTGTCCGATGGGCAGTGGCCATCGAGGGTGCTACACGGCGGAGGAGTCGTCGGGGTCGACGGAGGAAAATGGCGCTGAGTTCGTCACGTCATGGTGAATAATATGGCAGTGGTCGGAGGCGGTGGCATGGCCTGTAGGGCGGCGCTCCTAGATCTAGGGTTCCGGCATGCTCGTCGGGGAAGAAATAGGATAGGGCGGTGGCTAGGGTGGTCGGAGTGATGTCTAGGGTTAGGGTTTAGGTCGGGGTCTATTTATAGGGTCGAATGGCGGTGCAATTAGGGTTAGGGTTACGGGAAATTAGGGTTGTAGGTCGGTCACCGGTCGTCGGTCGTCGGTGAGATCGTGGGGGGGGGGGGTGACGGGTGTTCGACAGTTAGGTCCCCCAAGTTTGGGGTTTTACAAACTAGCCCTACCGCTTTACAGTTTGCAAAATATAAATTGCAAACTGATATAAAACAATTTGAAAAATTACAAACTGATATAAAACAATTCAGTAAATTACAAATTAATATTAAAACAATTTAACAAATTGTAAGTTGATATTTTTAAGCTATAAAATTATATAAAAAATATTTAAAAATCCTAAAAAAAATTCTAATAATTATAATAACTTATTTTAAGGATAAAAATGCTATTTAAAATATAATTCCTTATTTTTTTTAAAAATGGTCAAAATATTCAGGGGCTTACAAATCTTCCCTCCTTGAAAAATTTTGTCCTCGAAATTCACAAGGATAGAAGACTCTACAAACATTCTAACATAGCAAGCAATGCAAACAAATGACTAAGGCTACTATTAAGACTAACCTCTAAGGTATCAAGCGGGAACGGGTGGTTCCCTCGCGGCTGTTTGGTCGAACAAGTATGGATATCTCTCCCTCTTGTCCGACTCCCTCTCCCAAGTAATTCCCCCGGAGAGTGACGGCTCCAAGCTACTCGGACTAAGGGTATAACTTTGTTCCTCAGCCTCTTCTCCCTCCTGTCCAATATCTCCACCGGCTGCTCTGTAAATGCAAGGCTCGGTCCGATCTCCAACTCTGAATGATCTAGCACATGGCTGGGGTCTGGAAAGTATCTCCTCAGCTGAGACACATGAAAGACATTGTGAACTCATGCTAGGTTGGGTGGAAGTGCAACCCTGTAAGCTACCTCTCCGATCCTCCCAAGTATTTCGAACGGCCCAATTTATCTGTGCTCAACTTACCGCCTCGTCCGAACCGGATCGTCCCTCTAGTAGGTGATTGTCACGACCCGCTCCCGAATATTCGGACACGAGTCGGACACGCTCAGCCTTCGTCGTTAGACACAACAAAGTAAGCTATACCAATCTAGGGAAATCTAACAGATAAACATGAAAGTGTACAATCACAGCATCTATAAATGTATCCCAAAATGATCACCATAATCCACAATTCTATGTATATATATGTACGAGTCATCAAGAATAAAATGTACTAGGAATTCTAAATCAATATCTAAAAGTAAGGCTAACAGTCTAAACCTGAAACCTCAAGCTAAGTCATGACCATCCTGCTCAGCTAAGATCCCGGGCTCTGGCCCATAAGGTAGAATGATAATCTTGCAAGTATACCTGCAACTTATCCAGTCAGGAGCGGAGTAAAGCACAGTTCTAGGTAATGAACAAGACATCATGATATGAAAGTACAAAAGAACATGGTATGTAAAGTACAAGAAAGAACATGGTGAATAAACACATAAAAGAACATGGTACATAAGAACATGAAAGAACCTGATATGTAAGAACATGAAAGAATATGGTATCTTAGGAATCACAGGAAATAAGTACAAGGTATATCTCCTGCATGTGTGTACTATATTTGAAATATAACTATATATGTGACCGGCCAGGGGTAAGCACATGAAAGCACACGAATGGTACGGCTTAGGACCCGCGTGCACGATGCGGGGTCTAAGCTAAACACACCTGAATTGTTTCTTGGGTTTGGTCACATAAATAGTCTATTTTCCCACCCCAGGTACAAGTAATAAGAAGAAGGAACATGAGCACCAGAAAGTACATGACGTGTTGCAATGTGTCAATCAAGAAAGCACAGGATATAATGAAATGCATAAGACCATAGAATGTACTTGCCTTGCTCCAGGAAAGTACGGGTAGTGAATGGAACTGGATGTCCTCCTGTATTTAATAATGATTTACAATAATAAGTCAATAATCTTAATATAGCTAATTCTTAATCTAGCAAAGTCACTTAATATTTATCCTAAGTTCTAACTTGATAAAACAAGTTACCCTATAAATGATTATTTGCCTAATTTAGTTTAGACTAAAACATTTAGTTAAAGATTGATCCTATTAAGTTCTATCAAGGCCTTCATACACCTTAAGTAAAAGTAGAGTAATTAAACCTTATCTCAATGAATGAAATCTTCTAAAAATTGAACTTGTTTGGAAACCCAATGTCATATTAGGATCCTGTTATAAATAGGAAACCTTTGACATATGGCCTGGTTCCCAAATAACAGTGCATGAAATGGTTCCTAGGAATCTAAGGGTTAAACTTTGCATTGGTTCCAGGTTCCTATAACCCATAAAGGACCTTCAATGAACCCAAAGGACTTATAAAAGATTTTAAGTTCCTGAATTGAATACTATCATTAAAGAATCCTAGATTTGAACTACCAATGGGATGTGATCCCAGGTTCCTGCAGTCAAATTGGACTGAACCATGAGAAGTGATCCCAGGTTCCTGAGTCCATGACAGTGTTAACACATCAAGGTTCAATTCAGTCAGCCCCTATACATCAGTTAACCCATGTAAACTTCTAAGTAGGAAGTTTAACTAAATAGGAAACCTACCCTGCCTGGGATTGACAATCTAACCCTATTCTATTCTCCTCTAATCTAACATTATCCACACAACACTTCCTTAATCAGTCACCTCTATTCATTGGCAGTACCAAAACATACAGTCTAATATCTCACTAAGGTATCAGCTATCAGCCTACAAAATCAGTCCAACTAATCCTAGTGTCAATTCAGTCCTACAATATATCAGTCCTACAGGTATTTAGGTAATGGTTCAATCAGTCTATTCAATTTGGCATTACAGTTCAGTCCTGTGAGATCCTTACTTCAAGTACAAAATTAACACACTGATGTAAATCAGTTCAGTTAAAACTGAACAATCAATCTCAGTCCCAAAACCTACTAAATGCCTACCAGTCCTATATTAGCTATTGTCCATAACACAAATTCTCAGTTTTATCCTACAGCTGCCCGTAATCCCAGGTTCAATATTTCTCATATATCAGTCCAAAATCACAATATAGGAAGATTCAGTCCTAAACTGGAAACTCATGGTTCATTCTTCAATATCACTGAGAATGGTTAGTTCAGTTCATCAATCATTTCATGCAACCAACCCAAAAACAAAACACCCAGCTCAGCCCCAGGACATATTCATATTTAACAGGACATGACATAAATCAGTTAATGTCAACTGATATATGTGTTCAGTTCTGAATCAAGACATCACCCTGTCCCAGGTTTCCTTCCAAATTGTTTCTGAAAAATGGTCATCCATCTTTCTAATACATTCACACATCCTACTGGTTAGAGTGGAAAAATGGAATTTATATTTAGGACTGAAAAATATGATCTATACATCGAAAACAGAGAACATGTATTGAAAATACTGCTATACTAAACTAATCTCAAACATCTTAAATGACAGTCAATATGCCACAAACATCCCATGCTTAGAATCACTGATAGTTAAATTCCTAACTAACATTCAGTCTTATAGCTATGGTTTTGAACTCGAGTACACCTAAGCCTAATTCATAACATCTATAGCTTGGCTTCTCAAGTCTATAAAGCTTTAAAGTTAAGCTTAAAACTCAGACTGTTTTATCAGTCTTCAACTTCTCTGATACCTGAATTTCCAAAGTTCCTCTTCTGTCCTTATCAAAATAGGAAGATCAATTCAGCATGACAGATTCTAACTCTACCAACAAATCAAAAACTTAAATGAAGTGCTAATCCAACTTGATCATCTTAACATGACAGTCAACATGCCACAATCACTCAATTGTGACTATAGTTATGAGGACTACCTACCTCACCCAGTTTAAGAATGAATTTAGTTTTCAGGAAGGACTGACACACTATTAGTGACACTGAGATAGATCAATCTCAGTGAGACTGATACCATATCCGTTCACTCCTTGAAGACTGATATCCATACTTAACCCCACATGGTTCAAACTAAATTGATTTATAAACTAAAAATACTCTATTGCACATAATGTCTAAAATATTAATAAGTTAGATAGTTAAGAGAAATACCTCCAATTGCCAATCAAGGGTTGGCTCGACACCTATTCAAGGCTCTAATCTGAATTCCTGAATCAAGTGATGGAAACCAAGATCACTGTCTCAAAATAGATCCATTGATCATCACCAAAATGAAGGAATTACAAATTAGTGAAACTTACCTAAATTCGAAAGGATCAGGGCTTAAATCAGAATTCTAAGATCTCGCAGAGATCTACAAGGAAAATAATCAAACAGTAAGGGTGCATCTACATCTAGGAACACCTGAATTATTCACTCGATCTAGATCAGATCTGATCGAGACCAAATACTCTTACACTTTACAAAACCAGATCTGATCAGAGAATCGAATGAATGTGATGAAGAAATCGATACTCACATACATCTGATGGATGTTCAAAGAGTACTCAATCGAACATCAGAGCCTCGAACATTCATCCAGTTGAATCAAAGAAGAGTAGTCTCAATTGTTCAATCCTTCAAAAATAAAACAAGGAGCCAATGAGCAAATTACCTTGGCCGAGAATATATGAAATCAGGAATCGAACTCTAGATACTTACCAAGAACAGATCGAACTCTAGATACTTACCAAGAACAGATCGAACTCTACCAAGTGCAGATAGCTCTCCCATGATCCGCCAAAGTCCAGCACACAAGTCCTCAGCATGTCCTTGAGCGTCTGTATCGTCCTCTCGGACTGTCCATCTGTCTGTGGGTGGTATGCTGTACTGAACTTGAGCCGACTGCCCAACTCTTCCTGCAAGCTCCTCCAGTAGTGGGACGTGAATCTGCTATCCCGGTCCGATACGATGCTCACTGGTACTCCGTATAAGCGAACTATCTCCTGCATGTATAGCTCCGCCAACTTTTCGGAAGAGAACCCCACCTTGAAGGGTATGAAGTGCACACACTTCGTCAGCCTGTCAATGATGACCCAAATGGCATCCTTCCCTCCTTGGAAATGAGGACGCCTTGAGACGAAGTCCATTGTAATGTGTTCCTTCTTCAACTCGGGAATGGGCAACGGCTGCAATAGACCAGCTGGCCTCTGACGCTCTGTCTTGACCTGCTGGCAAACTAGGCATCTCGAAATGAAACGCGATACATCTCTCTTCATCCCGTGCCACCAAAGATGTTTCCGTAAGTCACGGTACATCTTGTTGGTGTCACGACCCGCATCCACCGTGAGGGTACGAGTATGTAACATCGCCCAGCCTACGTCGCTGTATCGGCGGTAGAACGCTGTTCTAGGTCATGAACTATAACTAGCATAATATGAATACTCTCCAAAAAGGAGGCCAAACAAAGAGGTAAAACTCAATCACAATCTAAGGTAGAATATAGCACGATGGAATAGATAAAGAAATTCTCAACTGAGGTACAACAGAAATAAAATAACATAAGTCTCGATAACTACCAGTCTCCATAATAATACAACTCTGAATCCAGACAAGTTCTGACATAAAATAAGGAACAGTCTAGACTAACTACACTAAGCATGTGTATCATCCTCAACAGCTGCCTGAACCTCTCCAGGGGTCCAGGTCGCGAGTGTCATCTAGGCAAGCTCCATAGTAAGGGGGTACAGGGTTCCTCATCATTCTCTGTAAAATTTTCAACAGGTCCAGTCAGGACGGGAGCAAGCACAATACATCTCACGCAGATCATAACAGGTTAGAAAATATAAACATGCAAGAGAGTACGATACATGAAACTGAAAAAAAGTACATATTGTAAATAGAGAGAGAACTGTAATGGAAATATCTACTATAAGTAGAGAGCTACCAGTGACTAGTGATTTAGAGTACAAAGTCGACATATGAACGGCTGGATTTGCACATGAATATACTAAAGAGGCTCACATGGTTATAGTACTTTGGAATTGTTCACATGACTATTTATACTCCCCATACCCCAATCAATACACAAGGATCCAGACAAGTTATGTTACACACATGATTTTCACATGAAAGCCCATAAATGGGTGCACATGAAGTATACATGAGGGCTCATAAATGAGTGCACATGAAATTCACATGAAAGCCCATAAATGGGTGCACATGAAATTCACATGAGGGCTCATAAATGAGTGCACATGAAGTATAGGTTATACATGAAATACATGAGAAACATGATCGAACATGAGAGCACATGAGAGTACACGAGCATGCATGAACGAGCATGAAGCACATGAGAAACATGAATAACATGAGAGCGAGAAATACATGATGTACATGAAACACACGACATTATGTATCCGATGCTTCCGAGGGGGATAACATCTCAATGTAGGGATCCATATAGTACCAATCCGTGATAATATCGTGACTGCATCAAATAAGGTAAACTAGAGCAGGAATACAATTCTAAGCAAGTTATGAAATGATCAGAGAATGTACTCGCCTGGTATCTGAATAGCTATAGTAAGTGTACTGTCCGAGATGAGGTACCTGACTCCTAGTTAGAGAAACACAAGTCAAGATGTATACAGGGGATGATAAATGTAATCTACGATGCATCTGCATGCTGTCTAGGTCAAACTAGACTATAGTCAACACTTGGTCAACTCTAGTCAACTACACTAGTCAAACTAGGTCAAGCTAACCCAGACAAGTCTTACTAGGCCTAACCAAGACTATCCTAGCAAGCACACACCATTCAAGTAACACAGGTTCACATAACCCAACTCATGTGCATATTCCACATACAAAAGACTACACAAGGATACCATAGGCTACACTACACAGGCCATGAGCTAAATTCATATATTAGGCAACACATATACCAAGTACCATATATATACATACCAATTCCTATATGTCTATATATATTATTTATATAGGCAAAAGCAATATTTATATTATATCACATATATCACATTGGTATATATATTATATATACATATGTACACATATAGAAGATAGGGGAAAAATCATGCCTGTATGTGTATGTGGCATGGGTGAGTGAACATGAAAATGGGAAGATAGTGTGGATGTGATACAATATTGTGTCATTGGGACAATGTGTCATGACAGTTACATTAATAGGTTTCTCAGGAAAATTCCATGTGAAGTGTGTCTATGTGTTTCTACATTTGAATCAAAATCCACAAAATGACAGTTAACAAATAACCATTCAGATTTTGTATACATACCACAACCAATTGAAAACAAGGCTCAAACCAAAATGAAAATCAAATCATGAACCCTATCTCAATTATTGAATAAACCAATCTCAGTTTTTTTTTCAAAAACCAGGTTTAACTACCACTTGAATCTCAGGAATTTGACAGTGAACCATTCTCAGTTTTTAGTAAAATGACAGTTCATGACAGTGCAATCCAATTCGAAATCACACTCTCAACCACCAATCAAAATCAACATTCCAATAATCTAAAATAGGAGTAAATAATTTAGTATGGTAATCAAAACATTAACCAACATTTTAGAATGTAGTTTAAACTCAGAATTTGAATCAAAGAAAACAGTGTGTGTGAACATGTGTAAACCTTTAGGAAATCAGTAGAGTGTCATAGATGTGTGTCTAGGTTCTTAGAAAAATAAAAACAGTGGGCAAGTGTGTATACAGTGTGTGTATGGGGAACATTCCAGTTTTCTCAGGTTAGTTAGAGTGCAGTACACAATGTTGTGCATAAGTTTAGTCCAGTTCTCAACAGGGACATGTGTGTATCCATTTCAGTTTTGGTAGTGTATAGATGTGTGTGTGGGTAGATAGGTATCAGTGGTATGTAGATAGGTTTGTGTGTGAAGAGAGTCAAAGTGTAGGTTTAATTGTACATGTGTGTGTACAGGAATTTGTAGAACTGTGCATTCAGTTCAACTTAAGTAATATAGGAATCAATATGAATTGAACCAACCCATTCAATGTAAACATTCAATGTGTAATCTCAGATCATTCAAAAAGGGTGTAATAAGTCAGTGTATGTGAAATTACATAGGGTTAATGTGTTTGAACAGTGTATTAAAACTGTGTATTAGTCTACAGAAATCCATAGCCTAAAATGCAATTTGAAGGCTAAATTTCCCTTGCCATGTAAACCTAGCATCCTAGGCTAAAAACCAGATTGATATAGGTGTACAATCAACCAATTTAATCACATATAATAGGTTAAGCAAAATTTGAATTTCAGGAATCCCCCAAACTGATAGCTCGTATCAGAGAACAGAAATTCCTCATTTTCGAATGCTAAAACAAACACTAACATACAATTTAGGGTTGGTAATTGTATTCACACAAGTGTACGTGTCACAGGGAGTGTTTGTGTCCAACCAAGTAGACACAAACGTGTCCAAACAACCAACACACACAGACACAAAAACTGCGTTCAGACAGTGTCGTGCACGCGTGCACATCATTCGTGGACATGACATGACACGAATTAGGACACGTGCCCGTGGCTATAGGTTCGCCTAGGATAGGGCTAGGGTTCCACCACCCTGAATCGTGTCTAAACCGTGTCCTCGTGTGACACAAAAGTAGTGTCAGCAGCCCCGTGGCCGTTTGTGCACGACAGTATCCAATCCGTGCGGGCAAGATTACTCTTAAACCACTCCATAAAATCTTACAAAATTTTATAGGCTTAGTGTCAGTCATCTAGGGAAGGCTCACACAAAATTTCCGGTCACGAAGTGTCGTGTCTGCGGAGAACTGGGACACGGGCAGCAGGGCATGTGCACGGGGCTGTGCGTGTGTGTGCGTGTCCAATTCCGACACGAATACGACATGAAATCAATCTCAGTCTTCAAAAAATTTATCATACACATAAATACCTAGGTATCTATGTAATTAGTTTTTCAAAAATCGAAAGTAAAATCCTATGTGATATTTTAACAAACACCTACACATACACTATGATACGTGTCCGATATGGACACCAAATGGACACGAAATATACCCAAAATTTAGGGACAACTAGGGGACACCTAGATCTAGCCTAATATGTAAAGAAATCGGAATTAAAATACAATTTAAGGGGTTTTACCTATAGGTGCAATTTGCATGAAAAAATTTCAATATGGGGTGTTCTTCTTGATGGCCAAATGCTCTAAATTGATCAAAGGCAGAGATTACTCTCCATGAACAGCAAGAAGAGGTTAATTATAACCTAATACAAAAGATTTGAGCCAAAAAGTTCTTGAAATAAGAAAGTTATGGATTGGGGAAGATGGCTCTTTACCTCTTTCTTCAATTTGTTGAAATATCACAAAGAGGCAAGAACAATCAAGGAGGAGATTATTTATAGGGAGGGGGAGCCCTAAGTGGCTGGTCATATTGAATGAAAATTAGGGTTAGGGTTACAAGTCATGGGCCATGGGCCAAGTCACATGAGCAATGGGCTCTCTACCTTAGCCTTAAATCCAACATTAAAATCCTTCCTAATTTTCTCAAGAGCTAATCACTCAAGTCAAAACCAAGTCGACTTAAGTTAGATTAGGGTCTCACCATGCTAACCTAGTCACCATAGTTAGAGTCAACACCTAGGTTAGTCTACAAAGTCTTAACTAGCAAAAGTCAAAATCAACAACCGTCAATCCAATAAATAAATCAAAAATCCTAATAAGTCAAATGACCAAATTACCCCTAGGCTAAAAATGATAAATAGATATTCCAAATCATATGGTTAGGCTCTAGGGTAGACAGTCTCTACGGTTTCACTAGCTGCACATCAAAATTACAAGTCATAATTTTTAAATAATTTTAAAATGATTAAAAATCACAAAAAATCATATTATTATTTAAATATCATAATTAAATAAATTAAAACAAAAAATTTCAAAATTACCCTCATTTAGAAAACTGGGTGTTACAGTTGGCACTAGGGTGAATAGAATATCGGGATCGGTGCGCCTCCTACAAGACTGCCTCTATCAGCTCTTCCTTCGGTACGCATAACCGGCTGCCATGTCTCAAGGATCCATCCTCTGCTACGGTGAAGTCATCTAGCAATCCAGCTAAAGCTTGGACTCTGAGTCTGTGGAGGCTCTTATCTGTAAACTGTGCCTCCTTGATCTGCTCCATCAAACCTGACTAAATGTCTAGCGCCATCATCCGTATCACTGACCCTGGCCGAACTATCTCTATACCGAGCTTCTCCAGATCTTCCTGCAAATGCCGATCTATCATCAGATACAATGCCATCGGATGCCTGCTCAGCGCATCCGCCACCATATTTGCCTTCTTGGGGTGATACTGTAAATTGATGTCGAAGTCCTTCATCAATTCCAACCATCGTCTTTGCCTCATGTTCAGCTCCTTCTGCGTGAACACGTACTTCAAGCTCTTGTGGTCAGTAAGGATTTCCACTCGCTCTCCGTATAAGTAGTATTTCCACAACTTGAGTACAAAGATCATCGCAGCTAACTGTAGGTCGTGGGTAGGATAGTTTCGTTCATGAGTTCGTAATTGCCTAGATGCATAAGCAATCACTTTCCCATGCTGCTGTAGGACACATCCTAGCCCCTTTTCCGAAGCATCGCTGTATATGGTGAAACCTCCAAATCCTGAAGGTAATGTCAGAACTGGAGCGATCGTCAGCCTCCTCTTTAGCTCCTCAAATGCTGCCTAACAGTCCTCTGACCAGATGTACTCTGCGTCCTTCCGTGCCAGTTTCGTTATGGGTTCAGCTATCTTAGCAAAGTCCTGGACGAACTTTCTATAATAGCCTGCTAAACCCAAGAAGCTCCTGATCTCTGAAACTGACATCGGAGCCTTCCATGTCTCAACGATAGCAATCTTTCTGGGATCTATTGAGATCCCCTCTCCAGTAACTACATGACCGAGAAACTCTATTCGGTCTAAGAAGAACTCGCACTTTGACAATTTGGCATACAACCTCTCCTGCCTCAGAATCTCTAAAACTGTCCGTAAGTGCTCTGCATGCTTCTTCGGCATCTTCGAGTATATCAGAATGTCGTCGATAAATACTACGATGAACTTATCTAGATACTGGTGAAATATCTTATTCATCAAGTTCATAAAGATAGCTGGCGCATTTGTGAGACCAAATGGCATCACCAAAAACTCGTACTGCCCATACTTCGTGTTGAACGCCGTCTTCTGGATGTCTGCAGCCCTGACTTTCACCTGGTGGTAACCGGATCATAAATCTATCCTAGAAAATACCTTCGCCCCACTCAACTAGTCGAACAAATCATCTATCATGGGCAGAGGATATTTGTTCTTAATGGTGATGGTATTTAACTTCCGGTAGTCAATACACAACCGGACTGTACCATCCTTCTTCGGTACAAAGAGTACTGGCGCTCCCCATAGAGAAGTACTAGATCGAATGAAACCCTTTTTCAACAGGTCATCAATCTGCTCCTTCATCTCTACGGCCTCCTTGGGGTTCACTCTATAGCAAGCTCGGGATACTGGTGATGAACCCGGTACTAAATCTATAGTGAACTCCACATCTCTGTCAGACGGAAGTCCTGAAAGATCTTCTGGGAATACATCCATAAACTCCCTAATTGTAGGGTGTGGCGGTGCTAACTCCCCAACTGTCGCACAACAGTTCGGCTCTAGGCTGATCTCCGATCCTGTCCTCCTGACACTGAATGGTACCGTACCTGGGGGACTGAACAGAATACTACCCTCGTGACAGTCTATGGCTGCATGAGCATAGCTAAGCCAGTCCATCCCCAATATGATATCATACCCGGGGAGTGGCATCACAAAGAATCGTCCCCTAAACTCTCTTCCTGCTATAGTAATAGAGCATCTATAGATAGCTCTAATGGGTACTGGTCCGTCTCCCGTCATTACTCTACTCATCTCCTCGGTAGGTGTAGCTACTAAGTGGTGTTTATGCAAAAACTTTAATGACAGAAAGCTATGCGATGCACCGGAATCAAACAAGCATAGAGCTAGAAAAGTATGCAAATAAACATGACCTGTGATGACGTCGGCCAAATAATCTGGCTCCGAAACCTGCTTCGGCTCCGCCTCAAGAGCTAGACTATAAGCCTTCCCCTGGGGTCCCTTCTGCTGCTGCAGATGTTGCCCGAGCCTCAGCTGCTGAGTCGGAAGCGACGGTCCTCTAGAGGGGGGTCCAGCACCTGGTACCCTCGTGGCTGTGCAGTCCCGGATCTGGTGGGTGGTAGACCCACAAACTAGACACTGCCCCAACCTCTTTCTATAGATGGAGTAATCATGCCCTGGCCTCCTACAATATGAACACACAGCTCCCTTCTGCTGCCATAGTCCCGAGGCTCTAGCTGGTAGATTTGGGTGATGTGGTGTGGGAGGACGATATGTCTGCTGGTGCAGTGCTGGTGCTCTCGGCTGGAAAGCATGGCGCTTAGAAGGTCCCTCATGGTGTACAGAAGCCGGTCTCTTACAAGACAGAAGACGCTCCTCTATACTCCGGGCCAACTCTAGGCTCTGGTAGTAGTCAGTCGTCCCATTCGCTACTAGGAGAATGCCAATGTCTGGGACTAGACCATGGCAAAACCTACGCATCATCTCCTTTGGGTCTGCAACCAGACTAGGAGCGAAACGACTCAAACGACTAAACTCCGCTGCGTACTCGTCAACAGAACGGTTCCCCTGCTGGATGTTCTGGAATTGTAGCCCCATGGCTACTCTAGCGGTGGTCGAGAAGAATTTCTTCTTGAACTGGATCTTAAACTGATGCCATGTGGCCCTCCCTCTCGCGAATAGTGGCTCATTCCTGAACCAAACTCCTGCCAAGTCTGTCAGTAGAAATCCCGTTGCCTCGACCTGAAGGTCACCGGCAACCTAGCTCAGTCTAGCCAGTCATCTGCTACTATGATGCCTTCTGTAAAACCCCTCAAATTAAATTTTTGTTTTTTTTTATTTTATTTTTATTAAATTGTTATTTTAACTAGTAATTAATTAATGTTGATGATATATAGTAACATATATATATAAATATATATGTATATAAATATGTGGCTATATTCAACTGTGGATGTGTGGTAATGTGTAAACCTAATTAAAACTCTAGATAACTTAACCTTTAACCCAAGTTTAGTCCTAATCCTAATCTATTTTAGTCTTTATTTTAATTAAGAAATAAATTCACATGTTATATAAATATAATGCTTGATTTACTTAACCAACCCTTAACCCATTCCCTACCCATTGATTTTCGGTTACCACAAAGTGTGGATCTCATGAAACCGAATGATAACCTCTCCTTCCCTTCCATTTTTTCGGCCACACCACAACTTCTTCCCCCTCCATTTTTCCGGCTACCCGAGAACTCCCCTTCCCTCCTATCCCGGCCGGCGTGCATTCAGCGAGGAGATCACCTCGTCCTCGGCGTTCAGGCCATCTCCGGCAGCGCCATCGCCTCCGTAGCGTAGCCCCGACTCCCTGCAGTCGGTAGGTACGATCTCGAGCCTCCACGTGGCTTTGTCACGAGGATATCCCCCTACAAAACCTAGAGCATTAATTTCTATATTCTCTTTTCCTGCAAATAGTCATTGATTAATAATTTGTGTAAGGAAGAAATAATGATTTTAATTAGTATTATTAATGTTTAATGATTGTTAATTTAGCGTAGAATCAGAAATAAATTGTAGAGAAATTGTTGTGAATTATTATGATTTTATCCATATTAATTCGTGAATGTGAAGTAATTATTTGGTATGATTATGGCTGTGTAATTAATTAAGTAAGGATAAATTGATAGTAATTTGTACCTAAATTATTAGCCTATTGATTAGAGACATTAGTATAGATTCTATATTAATTGTATCAGATTTTTATACAAATTATTCGTATTTATTAAGTATTTTAACTGATGTCAATAATGCAGTTTTTGTGTAAAGTTCCACAGAATTATATATGCTGTTTTCGATTTTTAGAATTTAATCCATTAGGAATCACTCGTTATGATCTATACATAAATTGTAGGTAATTATGTAATCTAATTACTGTTAAATTTTCAAGATTTAATAAATAGTTTAGATATTTTATTTATATTTTAAACTGTGAATTACTGATTCTAAATGACTGTTTATTTACACTGTTTTGGATTTTTATTAATTAATTCATTAAGAATTAATTAATGAGTTTTATACAAAACTGAGAGATAAT
This sequence comes from Iris pallida, assembly GCA_029216955.1. NCBI lineage: Eukaryota > Viridiplantae > Streptophyta > Magnoliopsida > Asparagales > Iridaceae > Iris > Iris pallida. Next base: position 7,696,145 of record JANAVB010042618.1, read on the forward strand.
AATTATACCTATTTACTGTAAAATTTTCAAAATAGAATAATTATGTTCGGTATTTATTTGGCATTAAACCAGAGTTAAATATATTTGATTATGTAATTAGTTCAATACTAGTTTTAATTTATAATAAATATAAATTATTATTGGTAATGCTCATAAATGTAAAGTCACTGTTGGAAATGTTATTTTCTGTGATTTATGATTTTTCCCAATTTATTAGTGAATTTTTAACATTTAATTCTAATTGCAATAGCTAAAATAGTGATTTTTATATATTAGTAGTTAAATGTTTTATTTACTTATAAATTAGGTAAATAATATTAAAAATATTATTTACAGTAGAATTTCATGGAAAAGCGTTTTTTTACCAAATTTAGACTTGTCATTATTTATTAACTAGTATTTATCATTAATGGGAATTTGTGAATGCATGTGTTTCCTAATTGTTTAACTAATTAGTTATAAGTAATTTATTAATTATTAAATTATTAATTGTATTAATAATTTCAGAAAATAAAGTATAATAATAAGTGCTTCATACTTATTATTGTATGATATTATTCATATTTATTAGTAATGATTAGTTAGTAGTAATGGTTTGATATTAATGATCAATTAAATGTATAGTTAATTTGGGTAAATAGTAATAAATTAGGGTTAATGTTATTATAGGAATATTCATTTCTCGGAACTTGGACTCGATACCAGACTCGAATTTTCAGCTATTGGACACAGGCAAGTACACCTTGCTTGACTTTACTATGCAGTATTACATTTGACCAGTTATTACAGTTGTGTGCACTCGTCACCATTTATGACTACCCTGTGAATAGTTAGTATAACTTGACACGTCTCAGACACGCATCACAAATGAGTGAGTTGAGTGCAGAGATTTTGTGTTGATTGGCCATTAACATGTGATCTTGAGTTGTAGCAGTGGTTAGTTACATTATATGTATATTGCCGTCTTGCATATTATTTGTACCGTGTATACGGTACAGGTATTCATTGGGTGGGGAGAGTCTACTAGTGGTGTATGAGAATTCTGTTTTCAATGTACGCTGGATGCTCGTAGTCCCTCGTTCTCAAACCGTAGAACGCTTGGTGGACGTTTCTTCTTCTTCTCCCCCTCTCATGTGCCACTAGAGATGTCTCAAAATGTATTTACACTTAGATGGTTAGAACACCTTAAATTGTGTACTACGTATTTCCTGTCCTTGTTTGGTTAAGGAATTACTTAGTAACATATTTATTTAGTTACTTTTACTTTACTTCTCAGTATTATCTTGCATGTCATTTTTTCTGTGTATTTGTTATGTCCCTCTGAGGACCTGGTATTTTTTCCAGAGCATGACGAGGATTCCTACCCGACTGATTACGGAGTAGCTGGATTAGACGACGACCTTGAGGTGGAGCCACAGCCTTGATCCTTTGGAGGCTAGCTTTATTTTCTGATGTGGGTTCATTTCCTGTATTCAGTTATTTTCTACCTTCCATTTTATTTCATTCCAGATGTACTGTGCAGTGTTTGGTCTTTCTTTTGACATTTATTGTGACTCTGGAGACTCTCTTTGCAGTTGTCTATTATTTGTTTCATGGATGAGACTAGATATTACCTGCCTGTGTTGTTATTATTATTAGTTTTACTTCAGCGTACTACGACTAGTCATAGTCCATTAAATTGGGTTAACTATGTCTGATCGTACAGCTGGCATGCCACGTGTTCCCGATCCGATTAATTGGAACTAGGGCGTGACATGTTTTAGTGGTGGCCCATGCAGGTCTCCAAATTTGTTTGGTTACATTACTGTACCAGACAAGCCTGCAAATTAGGTTTAGAATATAGGGTCTCATCCATACTTGATTATATCATTCTTGATTATCCTTGAACAAAATCCTTTGCATCTCGTTTGTTTCCGTCCTATTCTCAATTCCTTCTATCTTATCTCTGCAGAATTATGAATTTGAGGAGTGGACGTACCGCTGCCGGTAGAGACAACCAGTCATCTGGTACGGATGAACAGTCCGCAAGGGTAGTTCCAACTCACCCTTTGCTTCCAGGGCAGACGTCTCAGCCAGTTGGTGCACAACCGACTGGGGTACCACCTCCTCCCCCGCAGAACCCTCAGATACCATTTGGAGTGCCTCCGACTGTGCCACAAGACAGTCAGGCACAGATGTTTCAGTTCATGTACATGATGATGCAAGAACAGAGGCAAGAAGCAGCTAAGCAGAGGCGGGAAGCTGCTGAGATGAGGCAGGGATTCCTGGTAGCTATGGAGAGGATGACAGCACCAGCACCTGCACCAGCTCCGACACAAGCTCCCGCGAGACCAGCGCGGGTAGGTTCAGTGAAGGACTACGTGCAGATGGACCCCAAACCTTACAAAGGGAATGAGACTCCGGAGGAGACCACTAATTGGATCGCCAGCACCAAGAAGAAATTACAGGCATCTCAGTTGCCAGAAGATTTATGGATGACTGGTGTAAGAACTCAGCTGGAGGGGAATGCCCATCACTGGTAGGATTCTATGGAGCGTCAGTTGGGTACCCGTCAATCGTGGGAACAGTTTCTGGAGTTCTTCGATAAGAAGTACTTTCCTACTACTGTGAAGAATGCTTTATACAACCAGTTCCTGCACCTGGAGCAGGGAAACAAGACAGTGGATGAGTACGACTCGGAGTTTAGTCGTCTCAGCAAATATGGGGAGGTGCTGATCCCCACCGATCTGGAGAAAGCTAAGAGGTTCCACAACGGACTGAGACAAGAGTTACAACAATTTACCAGCACTCAGTCCCGAGTCTCTTATTCTGAGGTACTGACGGAGGCCAGAATCCAAGAGTCAATTGTCAAGGGAAGGCAGCACCAGCAGAGGAGCCGGCAAGTACAGCAGAAGACGCAGCAAGGAGGTCCTATTCGGCGACCTATGGGACATCAGCAGCATCAGAGGACTGGACCCTACCAGTCGAAGGAGCTTCCAACTTGCCATTACTGTGGCAAGAAGGGACACTTGGAAAGAGAGTGCAGAAGGATATTGGGTACTTGTTTAGCCTGTGGATCGAGCCAGCATCAGGCTCGAGATTGCCCGGTTCGGGGAGCTATTGTGCCAGCAGGAGGACAGAAGCCACCAGCATCAGGAGGTCAGTAGAGAGGACCTATACTCCCTTCCCAGTCAGCACAGTTTGAGAAGGCCAAGCAGCAGGCAGGAAACAAGAAGCAGGGTCAGATCTTTGCTCTCACTCAGGGAGAGGAAGAAGCAGTAGGAGAGGCTATCACAGGTACTATCTTAGTAGGTTCATTGCCTGCTACAGTATTATTTGATTCTGGTGCTACCCTGTCTTTTATATCATCTAGATTTGTAGCTGTGCATAGGATAGCTACTTCTACTATGCCTAAGAGTTGGAATATTATTACTGGTGGAGGTTTAGTACCTGTAAATAGTTCATGTAGAGCCTGTTCGGTAGTTATTTGTGGCCGAGAGATGAGAGCTCAACTTTTGGTATTTCCTATGCCAACTTATGACGTAGTGCTGGGTATGGATTGGCTTAGTCAATATCATGCGATATTGGACTGTCACAAAGGTTGTGCTATATTTAGACCGCCAGGCCAGCCGGAGTTTGAATTTCAGAGAGGCAGCATTGAGAAGGGAATCTCTCAGTATCATGGAGCTTGCATGGCGATGGAGGTGGCCCCGCCACCGATCATTGATGAGTTTTCTGATGTCTTTCCTGATGATCTGCCGGGACTACCACCCGACAGAGAGGTTGAGTTCACCATTGAGCTCATACCAGGAGCGGCACCAATCTCTTCAAATGTCTATCGATTGGCGAAGAAGGAGCTGGATAAAATGAAGGTACAGTTGCAGGAGTTGCAAGACAGAGGATTTATTAGACCAAGTGCATCACCATGGGGAGCCCCAGTCTTGTTTGTGCCAAAGAAAGATGGAACAGTTCGCATGTGCATTGATTATAGGGCTCTTAATGCTGTGACAATCAAGAACAAGTATCCCCTGTCCAGAATTGATGATCTATTTGACCAGCTGACAGGAGCACAGGTATTCTCGAAGATTGATCTGAGATCGGGATACCATCAAGTGAAGGTTCGGAGAGAAGACATTCAGAAGACGGCATTCAGGACTCGGTATGGTCATTACGAGTTCTTAGTAATGGCCTTTGGTTTGACTAATGCACCTGCTGTGTTCATAAATTTAATGAACAGAGTATTCCATAAATATCTTGATAAATTTGTCGTAGTATTTATCGACGACACTTTGGTGTATTCAAAGAGCCATGAAGAGCATGAGGATCACTTGAGGAAGGTGCTGGAGGTCTTGAGGCATCAGAAGTTATATGCAAAGCTGAGTAAGTGTGAATTTTGCTAGATCATGTTTCATTTCTTGGACATGTTATCTCAGGGAAAGGCATAGAAGTGGATCCGACGAAGATATCAGCAGTAGAGTCGTGGCCAACTCCAACCGATGTTTCAGAGGTGCGAAGTTTTCTAGGGCTTGCCGGATATTACCGGAGGTTCGTAGAGAATTTGCAAGAATTGCGGAGCCCATGACAAGTTGACTCGCAGGATCAGAAGTTCGAGTGGACGGAAGAGTGCCAAGGCCGCCTTTGATGAATTGAAGGCGCCTTACTACTGCACCAGTTTTGACCATTCCATCGGGGTCAGGAGGTTTTGTCATCTATAGTGATGCATCCAGGAAGGGATTAGGATGCGTATTAATGCAGCATGGAAAGGTAGTGCATATGGTTCTCCGGCAGTTGAGGACCCACGAGAAGAATTACCCCACGCACGACTTAGACTTGCGGCGGTGATATTTGCCTTGAAGCTTTGGAGGCATTATTGTATGGAGAAACAGTGGAGGTATATACAGATCATGAGCCTCAAGTAGTCTATACTCAGAAGGATTTAAATTTGAGGCAGAGGCGCTGGCTTGAGTTGATGGCAGATTTTGATATAGAGTTACAGTACCATCCAGGGAAGGCGAATTCAGTAGCAGATGCATTGAGCCGGAGGCCTATGGCACACTTCTTGACATCCCAGAAGGAGTTGTTGTACTTGGAAAAGATGGCATTGAAGTTGTTAGGCCTGGAGGAGCTGCACAGATGATGAATATTCAGGTTCAGTCTTCGTTGGTAGAGCGATCAAGGCGACCTTACCGACAGATGCCAGATACCAGAGGCTTCGACAAAGACGGTACAAGGACTGCAACTGGATTGAGGATTCACGAAGACGGCACCTTGAGGTGTGGAGATCGTCTCTATGTTCCTAATGGTGAGATCAGGCGGAGCTGATGGCAGAGGCTCATAGCTCGATTTATTCTATTCATCAGGAGGTACGAAGATGTACAGGGACCTGAGACAGCACTACTGGTGGCATGGAAGAAACGTGAGATAGCACGTTTCGTGGCGAAGTGTTTGGTGTGTCAGCAAGTCAAAGCTGAACATCAGAAATCCAGGATTGTTGCAACCGCTTCTTCCGATACCTGAGTGGAAGTAGGAGCACATCACTATGGATTTCGTTACGGGATTTTCGAGGAGCCCAGCTGGACGAGATGCAGTTTGGGTGATTGTGGACAGATATCGAAGTCTGCTCATTTCATACCATTTCGAGTGGGGCAATCTACAGAGGTATTGGCAGACTTATATATGAAGGATAGTGCGATTACATAGAGTACCAGTCATATAGTCTCTGATCGAGATACAAGATTCACATCGCACTTCTGGAAGAGCATGCAGGAAAGTCTGGGCACAAGACTGAAGTTCAGCACAGCTTATCACCCTCAGACGGACGGCAGTCAGAGCGTACCATTCAGACGTTGGAGGACATGTTGAGAGCTTGCATGTTGGATTTTTGTGGATCTGGAGGATCACTTGCACTTGGTAGAATTCTCTTACAACAAGCTACCAGGCAAGTTCCAGATGGCTCCTTGAAGCATTACGGAAGGAAGTGTCGATCGCCAGCATGTTGGGGTGATGGAGCGAGAGACAGATATTGGGACCAGAGTTAGTGACTCGTACAGTAGATACAGTCAAGAAGATTCAGGCATCTTCGAGCAGCACAGGACCGCAGAAGCAGTGGGCAGACACTCATAGGCGACCTCTTGAGTTCAAGGAAGGATATCATGTGTTCTTGAAATCTCTTCGACTAGAGGTACAATCAGATTTGGAGTCAGAGGAAAGCTCAGCCCAAGGTACATCGGACCATTCGTGTGTTGGAGAAAGTTGGCGAGGTTGCATACAGATTGGCACTTCCGCAGTCATTGGAAGGCGTCCATGACGTATTCATGTCTCCCAGTTGAGGAAGTATGTGGCAGACCCTAACCACGTACTAGATCATTCAGAGATCACCGGGGACCGACCTTGTCCTACGAGGAGCAGCCTGTGGAGATCCAGACCGCCGAGAGAAGGTGTTGAGGGGAAGACCATTCGACTAGTCCGAGTTGCGTGGAAACACCATTCTCCGGGCGAATCGACTTGGGAGCGGGAGGATTCTATTCTGGAGCGTTTCCATACCTTCGTGAGGCGTCTGGTATGATTTAATTCTGCAAGTATCATTCTCTAGAATGCTTATTTTAGTCTGTAAAAATTTCTTAGGTTTAGAATTGTGTTTTTGTGTGCAATGTTGTGTGTTAGACCATTCCCTAGCATTCTATGATTCCAAATGTTTAATTTCGAGGACGAAATTTTAATAGTTGGGTAGAATATAAAACCCCTCAAATTAAATTTTGGTTTTTTTTATTTTTTATTTATTTTTATTAAATTGTTATTTTAACTAGTAATTAATTAATGTTGATATATAGTAACATATATATATAAATCTATATGTATATAATATTGTGGCTATATTCAACTGTGGATGTGTGGTAATGTGTAAACCTAATTAAACTCTAGATAACTAACCTTTAACCCAAGTTTAGTCCTAACCCTAATCTATTTTTAGTCTCTATTTTAATTAAGAAATAAATTCACATGTTTATATAAATATAATGCTTGATTTACTTAACCAAAACCCTTAACCCATTCCCTACCCATTGATTTTCGGTTACCACAATGGTGGATCTCATGAAACCGAATGATAACCTCTCCTTCCCTTTCATTTTTTCGGCCACACTACAACTTCTTCCCTCCCCATTTTTCC
>JANAVB010042618.1:7711074-7766074 GCA_029216955.1 Iris pallida
TCACACTACATGGCTACGAGGGCACACTAGACGACTTTGAAAGACTTCACCCAGAGGTCGAAATCTTCACCGAAGAAAGGATCCTCATTGAGGCTGTGGGATAAGAAAACCCTAACCATGTATATAGTAAAGAAGGGGTCCTTCTATTTTGTCTGCTGTATTGTATTTTAGGAATCAGCAGATGTATATATATAAGTATGGATTAGTAGAAGTGGAATAGAATACCGTGTCACATTTTGGGAAGATGGGTGACATGAGTGGACTAAGTTAGAAGAATGTAAGCAGATGTAAGTTGGGAGTAGATGTACCATTTTGAATTACTCTCATCATAATGATATATATATATATATATATATATATATATATATATATATATATATATATGGTTCTTGCTGTACACCTTTGTTATAAATAAACATTGTGAGTCAAATATTACCTGTGGATTGTGTCTTTCAATTTTTCAGGATATGGACAACTCGGATCAACCCAATAATCGACCACCTCAAGTATCAGCTGAACCAACCGTGGCTGATATGTTTCGATTGTTCCAAAAAATACTATAATCCAATAGTCGGTATGCCAATACTGCCCATGCAACCAATACCTCAATATTGGAACAAATGCAGAATTCTAGCAATACAAAGGATGGGACCCTAAAGGATTTCAGGGATCTTAAGCCACCCAAGTTTAAGGGAACTAAAAATACACTAGAAGCGGGTCAATGACTAAAAACCATTGAAGTCTTGATAAAGGCTATAAAAATTTGACCCGAGGACATGGTACCAGCGATCCGCAATCAGCTGGAAGATATTGCTGGATACTGGTGGAGTGTCGAATATCCAGAAGATTCTGATAAGGACATATCCTGGGCTGAATTTAAGAAGAAGTTTGAAGAGAGGTTCTATCCTAAGTCAGCAAGGATAGAATTAGAACGGCAATTCAACTACCTTAAATAAGGGAAACACACAGTTGATGAGTATACTGCAGAATTTTCTAGATTTAGTCGGTTTGTCCCAAATATGATAGCTGGCGAAGAAACAAAAATATCCAGGTTCTTAGAAGGGCTTGGGACCCAACCGAAAAGCAGGGTTGCATCTTATCGATGTTTGACTTTTTCTGAGGTAACGGAAGCTGCTCGAGACCAGGAGAGGATGCTATGAGAAGAGCAACCTTTTCGGTCATCACAAACTAAAAGAACCTTCGAGGAAGGGGCACCCTCCAACAAGAATTATTGGCAGAGACCATCTAAGCATCCTCAAAATGGTAACCCAGATAGGTTTATTATTTGCAACTACTGCCAGAAACCAGGACACAAGAAAAATGTATGTAGAAAATTGTTAGGACTTTGCTTGAGATGTGGAGCGGGAAATCATCCAACTAATCAGTGCCCTCAGCTGCCTGCAATTGGAGCGACCACACAAGGCTTCAATCAAGGATATCGACCTCCAGTTCAGGGGAACAAACCTCTACCATGGATTCAGGCACCAACCTCACAGGCTGTCATGACTTGTGGGAGTCAGCAAAGGCCACGTAAAACCCCTAAATTTTTACTATATTTTTTTATCAATTTTGGTACTGATTTAAATTTTTGTATTGTACGTCGCATAGTCGTATTGTACATTGTGCGCAAGCGGCGTATTCGTAAATTGCTCGTCGAGTGCGAATATGTGCGAGGTACATATTTTTGTAAAACATTTTTAGAAGCTTGATTTTTTTTCAAATAATAAATAATAAATATTTTCGATTATTTTAAAAGTTGTAAAATACGTCATATTGGAATTTCCAACTCTTTATTTTACATTATGAAAGGTTTTATAAATGATAATTTTGAAAACGTGGTATTATGCAGATATTCATTTCATACGAGGTGCATAAATTTAAATTATATATATATAATTCCATTTTTCAAATTTATTGATATTAATATGTTATTATTCAAAAAGATATTTAAAAATATTTATTATTTTGACAATTATATTATTGGTATTTTTGGAAAATATATTTGGAAATTTTTCGTGGCCATTTTAAATCTCAATTTGATTTTATGGGTTTAATTTAAAAAGTTTAAAAGTAAAATTTATATTTATATTAAGTTTATATGTTCTGGAATTAAATTAGAATTTAATTTAATTTTAGATTTGATTTATTAAAATTTATATGATATTATCTCTATATTTAAATCCCCAAATTCCTATCCAACTGAGAATTCCCACATCCTATAAATAGGCAGGTACTCTTCCAGAATTTTTACCACAACCTACAGATTGTGTATCGTGTATGTGTCTCCCATCCACTATATCCATATTTGTACAAATACATTAATCTCCTCGCGCCCGCCACCCCGGACGCATCCAAATTCCTAAACCTAACCCAAAATTTTGAATCCGTGTCGGCATCCCGACACCGACCGTAGAAGCCCTGTCCGACCCTGCCTCCTCGACGCACCACCACCACATCGTCGTCATCAACATCCCCGTCTCCACCATCTCCGTCTTCATCGTTCCGAAACCATCACCACCACCGAACCTACGCCCTATCCGCCGCGGCTATCTCCGGCCGTTCACCACACCACCACTGCGGCGTCCACCGCCGACGCCGGTCACCACCACCAACAACCCCAAAATTTTAGAAATATTAAGAAGGGGAGAACCCTAACCTCGACGCGTCGCTGCTCCCCGACGTCCGCCCGACGCTGTCCCTTGCTGTGCCGGCCAGAAACCCCAACGTGCCTCCTCGGATGGCCGCCTCTCCTTCTCCGCCGCACAGTGGCAGCCAAATCCAGCACCGTCGCCGCCGCCTCCACGAACGCAGTGAGCCACTGCACCCTCTGACCTAGGGCGGAGCACCGCTCCAGCCACCTCGGAGCAGTCGTCGGCGCTCGACCACCGGAGCCGCCTCCTTCCAGCCTGGACCTTGGTGCGCCGCCTCTTCCCGGTCGCCTCCCTCGGCGCCACCACCGGCGCTCCACTCCGAGACCCCCGTGCAGCTCTCCTCTCCAACAACACCGCCGTCCGCCCGCGCGTTCCAGTCGTCGGAGCACGCGCGCCGGAGCCAACCCTCCGGTAACCCTTCTCCCCCTTCTTCCCACATCTCTCTCTCCTCTCTCTTTTATTTTTTTTTGGAAGTGAGCTGAACAGTTCATTCACTTGATCCTTATAGTTACTATGTGTTTATTTTTTTTCTTTTTTCTAGAGATGGTGAATTGTTTGTTACTATTATTATTATTATTATTATTTCTATTATTATTATTGTCATTATTATTTATTATTAGATTTATTATTATTATTATTATTATTTGTTATTATTATTATTAGTACTATTATTATAAACATGATTTTTACAGATTGACTAAAATTTGAAATCTATATATTTATGATTTATATTTAACTTAGCATAGATATTATTACCAATAGTATCAATATTATTAATATTTTATTTTCGGTTTTATACTACTATTTTCTAAAAATATAAATATTATAACTAAATAGTAGTTTCAAATTTATACAAAAATTTCCTAATATTTTATTCATCAAAATTATTTTAACTAATAAAATGTATTTTTAAGTAATATAGAATACTTTCCAAAAATAGAATATGTATTCACTTACGCAAAATTTTCTCTTTGTCATCATCACAAATCATGACTAATCTGATATCCTTATTTCTCCTTGCGACTTTACCAATCAACCATGACTATTGGACACTCGAAACTTGCCGGATTATTGTACCCCACCAGGCGACACATCAGGCAAGACACCTTGCCTTTACTGTTTAATTTCTTGCTCAATGTCATGTATGCTTTTTTTTCTTTATGTTGTTCTTTCAAAATTATATATAGATGCAAATTACTATATTTTATGCAATTGGCTTAGAGTTATGGGACTACCATCAAATTTAGTGTATCTTATTGGCTTGTCACGATTGTACACGAGTTGTGTGTGAGAGTTGTGAGTATCATGTAGTGGTCACTTGCGTGTTGGCTGATCACCCGTGCGCATGCGTAGGATTAACTGTCAATAGATGCATGTTAGAAGACTTGACAGTTATCTATTATTAACAGTGTTGCAAAAGCGATACGTGTTGGTGTGTCGTGGTTACGATGCATGTATAGTATCATGGGAGGGAGGGGACAGCTACTAACGTAGGGGCTACATTTACTTTTTACACATTTTTGGGTGATAGTGACTCGGAGGAGCGCTACTTGCTGCCCGGCCGATAGTGTCTCGGATGAGCGCTACTTGACGGCCACTCTTTATTACTTGCTTGCGTGAATCCGTTACAGCCCCTGCGTAGAACGTTGTCCTCAAAGTGCATATCACATAGAATGGATAGGAACCTTTACTCATGCATACTTTTCTGTTGAGCTTTATTATTCAGTTATGGCATGATATTATGTGTCTTGTTACGTCCCTCTGAGGACCTGGTGATCTCTCCAGGTGTGTATTTCGTGATTTCTTGCAGGTGCTCTAGCTAAGGCCATGTCATTCCATTCCTTCGAAGATGATCGCTTTTGATTCGTCTCGCTATTTTTGTGGGTCATTTCCTTGTATACTTTCTCTCATTTTGAAAGTTGGTAGTGGACTTTGTCTCCGCCCAACGATTGTACCGTAAATATTCAAGTAAATTTTATACTATTATTCTTTTCATTGTGGATGAGATCTAGTTGTGTCTTGGATTACTACATTTTATAGCTTATGTATACATACAAGGTACTGTACTTTGTATGTATACTGCTGGCATGTCTACGTACTTAGTCCTACGTATTTTGGGACTGGGGCGTTACAGGCCACCATATGCCCCTCAGGCATATCAGTTCCAACAAGCGCAAAGGGCGGGTCAAGCCCAAAATCACAACAAGAAGAGAAAGGGACAATGGCAAGCATTTATAATGGGAACTGAAGATGCAAATATCCCGGGAGAAGTAGTTTCAGGTACTATTCTAGTTTCTGCATATCCAACATCAGTATTATTTGAATCCGGGGCTACCCATTCATTTATAGCATCTCCTTTTATATCACAACATGAAATAGAATTCCAACCTCTGCCTAAATCACTAAAGGTTCTCACCGGTAACGGAGTGGTGGAAGTCAGTCGTGTATGTAGTAAATGTCCCATAAAGTTGGGTGGAGGAGCTTTTCGAACCCGGTTACTTGTTTTTCCTACAAGAAACTACGATGTGATACTAGGCATGGATTGGCTAACCGCAACATTAGCCAATATAGATTGCGGTCAAGGAAAAGTTTCATTTCAACTTCCTGACGGAGAGTCTTATGAGTTTGTACGAGACCAAAATGAATTCAACACAGAAGAACTAGAGAAATTTGAATTACCAGTTCAGGCAATGTTGCAAGGATCAGTAGAGCAATCATTCCTAAGGATAGTGGAAGAATTTAAGGACGTATTCCCAGAAGAATTGTCTGGGCTACCCCCAGATAGAGCTGTAGAATTCTCCATAGACTTAATACCTGGAGCAACACCCATAGCCAAGAAGATATACCCAATGAACAAAGAAGAGCTAGCCGAGTTAAATAAACAGATAAAGGAATTATTGTCAAAAGGATTTATTCAACCCAGCACGTCGCCATAGGGTGCACCAGTATTGTTTGTGAAAAAGAAGGATAGTACCCTACGACTAGTAGTTGATTATAGAGCTTTGAATGAGGTCACCATCAAAATAAGTATCGTTTACCTAGAATTGATCAACTATTTGATCAGTTAGGAGAGACGAGAGTATTCTAAAAAATTGATCTAAGGTCCGGATACCATCAAATGAAGGTGAAGAAGGAAGATGTCCCTAAGACTGCATTTAGAACTCGATATGGGCATTACGAATTCTTAGTTATGCCATTCGGGTTAACAAATGCACCCGCCATATTTATGGACCTGATGAATCGAATATTCTATCAATATCTGGATAAATTCGTGATTGTATTCATTGACGACATTCTTATATACTCCAAAAGTGAAGAGCAACATGAAAAACACTTGAGGATAGTACTACAAACGCTGCAGGAAGAACAATTATATGCCAAGCTTAGTAAATATGAATTTTGGCTGGACCAAATACCATTTCTAGGCATATTATCAGCAGAGAAGGTATCTCGGTAGACCCGAAGAAGGTGAAAGCAGTTAAGTCTTGGCCAACACCTAAGTCCGTAGCAGAAATCAGAAGTTTCTTAGGACCAGCTGGTTACTACCGAAGATTTGTAGAAAATTTTTCAAGAATTGCAGAACCTTTAACCCGTCTTACCCGGAAGGAAGAAAAATTTAATTAGACGGAGGAATATCAAATGGCATTTGACGAATTGAAGGAAAGATTAATTTTAGCCCCAGTGTTGGCATTACCATCTGGTTCGGGTGGATATGAGATATATAGTGATGCATCAGGTAAGGGTCTGGGATATGTACTGATGCAGCACGGGAGATTCATAGCCTATGCATCCCGACAATTAAAGACACATGAAAGGAATTATTCAACTCATGATCTCGAACTTGCAGCTGTGGTATTTACACTCAAGTTATGGAGGCATTATTTATATGGAGAGAGAATCAAAATATACACAGACCACAAAAGTTTAAAATATGTCTTCACACAAAAAAAGATTAATATGAGACAAAGAAGATGGTTGGAGTTACTGAAGGACTTCGATATGGAGCTGGAATATCACCCGGGCAAGGCTAATAAAGTGGCTGATGCTCTAAGTAGAAGGCCCGAAGCTTTCTTTATGAATATACTTAAGGAAATCTTTAATGATATAAGAAAAATGGGAATTAAAATAGTATGCCCGGTAACCCAAGGAATATGGCAAAACTTACAATTACAATCCTCCTTAATAGATAGAATTAAGGAAGGACAGCAAAATGATTCAAAACTTCAGAAAATTTGGAAACAAATAGAAGCAGGGCTCCAGATCGGGATAAGGAAGCATCCGAATGGATCATTAAGATTCGGAGATCGACTATGTGTGCCCAGTGGAGATTTAAGAACGGAGGTTATGTCAGAAGCTCATAACTCACAATATTTCATTCATCCGGGCAGCACTAAAATGTATAAAGATTTGAAACAAATATTTTGGTGGCACGGAATGAAAAGAGAAGTCACGAGATTTGTATCCAAATGTCTCGTCTGTCAACAAGTGAAAGCAGAACATCAAAGGACAACAGGACTTCTTCAGCCTTTGCCCATACTCGAATGGAAATGGGAGCATCTCACAATGGATTTTGTGACAGGACTGCCTAAGACCCAAAGGGGTAATAATTCTACCTGGGTCATTGTAGATAGACTTACGAAGTCCGCTCGATTTCTGCCCTTTCGAGTTGGACAGTCGACAGAGGCACTGGCATAAATATACATAAAGCAGATTATCAGTCAATATAGAGTACCAGTGAGTATAGTATCAGATAGAGATACCAGGTTCACTTCTCATTTCTGGAAAAGTCTGTAAGAAAATTTTGGCACTCAACTGAAATATAGCTCCGCCTACCATCCCCAAACAGACGGCCAATCGAAAATAACCATTCAGACCCTGGAAGACATGCTGAGAGCTTGTACTTTAGATTTTGGAGGATCTTGGGATGATCATCTATATTTAGTAGAATTTTTATATAACAACAATTATCATGATAGCATCAAAATGGCTCCTTTTGAAGCACTATATAGTAAAAAGTGCATATTGCCGGTATGTTGGACCGACGTAGGAAAGAGACAATTACTAGGGCCAGAACTAGTAACACAAACTGTGGATATATTTAAGGCAATAAGAAGTCACCTGCAAGCAGCCTAGGATAGACAGAAGATGTAGGCTGACAAGCATCAAAGAATACTGGAGTTTCAACTTGGAGATCACGTGTTTCTGAAGATTTCACCAACTAAGGGAACTATCAGATTCAGGACTAGAGAAAAACTGAGTCCGAGATACATTGGACCCTTCGACATATTGGAAAGAGTAGGAAATATGTCATATCAACTTGCCTTGCCACCAACCCTAGAAGGAGTTCACAATGTATTCCATATTTCCCAGCTACGAAGATACGTGTCGGATCCGAGCCACATACTTGACCATTCAGAAATCACCATCGGACCTACCCTGCGGATAGAACAGAAACCCGTTGGGATCTTGGATCGAAGGGATAGGGTACTCCGCAATCGGATCATTCCATTAGTACGAGTCGCGTGGAGCAAGGATTCTCCTGGAGATTCGACTTGGGAGAAAGAAGAAGATATGCGGAGGCAATATCCGTATCTATTCCCTAAGCCAGGTTAGTAATCAATTGTTGTACTAGTTATTTCAAATTCCGAGGACGGAATTTTTCTAAGGGGAGTAGACTTGTCATACTCTAAATATTTTTCTAAGTTTTCTTTTTGAAAAAAAAAAGAAAAAACCTCCATTCATGGCATGACACATGTCATGCCATGTGTCCCCATGAGAATCCCATAGAACAAGGCCATGTGTCCTTAGAAGGACCTAGTAAAGGCCATGTGTCCCTTAGAGGGGACTAGAAGGAGGGACACATCACCCTTTCCTTCCCTCTAAATAACCCCCCCTTTCTTCAAAACACATACACACATACACACCACACACCCACACATACATATACCACCACCTCCTATCTCCACCTACTGCTGCTGCTGCTGCTGCCGCCCACCTGCTGCCGCCTCCGCCCGTCGGCCACCACCACCCCCACTACCTCCCCTTCCTCTTCGTCTTCATCTTCTTCTTTCTCTTTCAAAAAAAAAGAAAAGGGAAAAACTCTAGGTAAAATTTCTTCTTCTTCCCAAATCTCTTTAATTCAACTTTAAATTCTAGGTTAGGTTTTACTAACTAATCCAATTTTGAACTATGGTTGGGTTCAATTTAGGGATTTGTGGAGAAAGCTAGGTCAATCTCCAACCCAAGGCAAGTCCTCTTCTCTCTTCCCTCGTTTTTTTGAAAAATTTCTCCAAGTCAATAGTTACAAATTTTCTGGAATAAATATGGCATTAGTTATATTCTAGGAATTATAGAACTCATGGCAAAACTTTTTATTTTGTAGGGATATAGCACATAACATGGACACAACACCCTATTTCTGGACACAATGTATCGGACACATCATGCTTTAAACAATATACTTTCGACACATCATTGTGGGCACGTCACAATTTAATTGATTATACGGTGGACACAATATTGGGATACAATAAGGACACGAGTGATGGTTGCACGCATATTTTGGACACAAAATATAGGACACAACGAATGGACATTTGACTCTATTTATATGTATACATCTTTATATAATGAAATGATTTATGTAACAAGTAGAGTTTTTTATTAAAACTGGAATTTAATTGAATATGACATCAATTCTGTCCAAATTATTAAATATATCAGAATAACATACCTTGGTATGGTTGATTAGTTAAGTTAAGTATTTACAAGTTACTATACACCAAGGTAACTTTGCATCTATGAAAGTTCAACTCTTTTACACATCAAGTCAATCTTACAAGAAGTATAACCCTGTTGCTAATCATGACTCTTGGAGGCCAGAATTGATATCATTTTGTATCACTAATGACTCTATTTTGATTTTTGGTTATATACTTAGCAGACCGCAATATTCTCGGAAACTTGCTTGCTCGTTTTAAATTGCTAAGAATTGCCTGCTAGGGTAAAAAGTTAAATACCAATTTCATTTTGCTTGCTTGAGTTCCGGTGTTGAGAGTTGCTCCACCGAAGGAGTCGGCGAACCTAATATATACCTGCGTGGTTCCGGTGTTGAGAGTTGCTCCACCGAAGGGGTCGGCGAACCCAAATTTTTAAATTTTCATCATATATTATCTCATGTTAATTTTTGGAGTCACCCTATACAAAGGAGACTCTGCCAAAAATTTTGGAAAATTTAAGAGATAGTCAAATTCCCGACCTTCAGCAAACGAAATCGGGTTATTCCTTGAGATCTAAAGTCATTTAGGAAAAGTATCTAGAACCAGTTAGGAAGCATTTGGGTGGGGAAGAACAACCTGAATATCCCTAAATGATCCCATAGCATAATTATAATTAAAAAGCTGATCAGTAAATTTTCTACTCGTTCGTAAGGCCATGCGAATCGAGTTTGTGAGGCTTAGCTCATGTATTTTTGTTTGCTCAAGGGAGGCAAACTAAGCCCAAGGGAGGCTCTTATTTCGTTTGCTCAGGGGAGGCAAACTAAGTCCAAAGGAGGCTCCAGATTATTACATCTATTTCGACAGTAACATCGAATAGGTGATTGTTAAGTCCAAGGGAGGCTCCAGGCCGGATACTAAGCACCGTGCCGCTAAATTCACAGCCTGATCCCAGGTTAACGGGATTGTTGATGGGAAACTATTTAGATGAATATTCAGGGGTTATTCTCCAATATTGCATTCCATGTTAGGTTTAATTCCTTTTTGCATTTCATTTCATGACGCCTATCTAGATAAAAGGAACATGATACTCATACATTAATATGATACTTCTTTTCAACGAAAATTACCTTACAAAACTATTATGTCTCATTTCATTCCATATTTTCTTTTACTCTTAACCGTTCTTGGCCGATGACTTGCTTGTCATTTCTAAACGACCTAGTATTTTGTCCACTAGGAGAAGAAGAAGACGTTCCTGCCGAGGCGTTACCGCTGTACGTCGAGAAGTAGTCATCTGAAGACTCTCAAGAGATGACCGTACTGTTGTAGTTAGTTTATGTGGATTACCTTGTTGTAATAAACTTGTAAGACAATATATCCTTAGAAAAAGTTTTATGTATAATAAGTTACAATATGCGTAATAAAATATAAGTCCTTGTATTTTCCATTCTGATAGTTACGGACGACAATCGCAAATTCTGCACGTAGCCTGGGGATGTGTTTTTGACGTCACCGTTTGAATCTGGGAAGCGCGACGTGACATTTGTGCAGGTACCGGTCTTGTACAAGCACAACTTAGGCTTCACACGACAACATGCCTTATCGATGAGGAATGATCCCGCAGGGATTAAAGCGAAGATGAACGATCGTAGTGGGATCGGGGCGTGGCAATTCATATCCGTAATTTCATACTCCAACCGATATGCCCTTTCCTGCATAAAAAAGAGATGAATACTTATCATCCCCGCATAAGATGTCACACCCCGGTCCTGTAGGACCAATTTCCTCACTAAGGCGTGATGCCGTACGAGCCTATATTGCGCTCGTGCAAGGCAATTTCATAACGGCCGATTACAACAGTTTGCGATGGAATTGTCGCACAGAAGTCCCAAGCAAAAGTATTGAATATACAAGGCAACACAAGCATTAAAACAAAATCAGAGTCTTTATTGATAATGAATATAGGATTACAAAGGCTAGTAGCCAAGATTACAATCACTCAAGCTCAATTTTCTCTCTGATTACAAGTCACTCAGCTCTCTCTCATCTCTCAATACAATTTGATGAGCCAGCGGATGCTTCAGATAGGCGATATCCATACATTATATCTCGTATAAGTTCCGACTACAAGCGGCCGCATACCTCGAAGCGCCAAGGAACTCCGTGCCTCGATGTATCCAAGCGAGCTCTGTGCCAACGAGCTTTTACCTGAGCCTGCACATGAAACCTACGTGGGTGTCAGTACTCAACTGTACTGGTGTAGTGAGCTCCTCGTCCACCCATACAAAACCAACACGTTCATTTACTTTGTACAACAAAATCCCTTTATCATTGTCTTTCTATTCTTGCCTTATGATTAATTTTAGGACAGAGACTCTTGGCCTATGTGTGTCGCTAGACCGTCACGTGCTGTTGCACCGATAACTTGCTTATCAACGTGCCTCTAGACCCTTCTTGTGCCAACAACATCAGAGTGTCATCTCATGGTTGTCTTTCCGACTCATACCTTGGGACGCAACAACTTGTTTTGTGTCATCGATTTGGTCCATGCTTCAAACATTCGAGGCCGTGTCTCACATTTCAATGTGACATGACCAACTTTGCTCTATGGCCCTTTCTGACTTAACTCGAGACGACTCAATCACGATGCCACATTTATGTCGAAGCATGTGTCCTTGATATAGCCAAATCTTAGGCTCCATAATGGTATTGCAACCATGCACACCTAACCCGTGCTAATTTATTACTGGTACGCAACGATTCATGGCTGGAATTTGAGAAACTACACCTTGTTAACTCAACTCGTGTCATGCTTGTACTATCTCTGATTCGAACGACACCGTGCATGCGGATTGCCATTCAGCACACCAACTTATCTATATGAAAGTTCACTAGTAATGTCATGCTATCTTGGACTTATGGCTGGGTTGGACGGCGAATCCTTTCGTACGCATACAAAAGTTCCCGAATTATCCGTGCCGATTCACTGCTAGCACGCGCCGATTCATAACTAACACAGGCTATGACTCGCTTCTCCCGGGCCGACATGATCCGGTGCCCCGGCGATCATTCGAGAATACTACACCTTGTCGACAAGTTATCCATGGCCACGCACCTACGATGACTTTTAGACTCGACGTAAATGCAAGGCCTACAGATAATACAACTTGCTTTCTCTTCTTAAACTTCTTTTATCCATGTCCATACTTTTTATTCTTTATACGAGACTCCCAAGCCACGGGACCGGTCTCGACAACCAACTGTCGTATGTACCTTACATTCTTTGAAACACAGGTAATGACTATTGCATAGCCTTCCAAATAGACCTAAACAAACGTATTTATTTGTATCCTATAGACTGTGGCATACTTATTCTTGAACCGACCGTGGCTCGAGCCTTAGACTGACTAGTGTTCTATGCGACACTATCGCTCAAGTTATACTTTATATGACGAGCCTTGAGATCGTAGGACTATGTGACTTTGACAACGGCAGAAAACATGGGACAGTGTTTGTTATTACTTCGATAGCCCTGCATAACTTTGCCTAACTTAGTCGTGCAACAACTTGATGAGCAAAGGCTATGTCAAGCCTTGCATCGTGGGAACGTGACATGCATGCGTTCGACTTGAACAACCAAGTTTTTTTTGTGCGTAGACTTATCCCATAAGTCGTGCGATACAACTTAACCCATGGGACGAGCAAAGGCTATGCCAAGCCTTGGACGATGGGACCGTGCTTGCTTTAACAAGCATTTATACGTGTGACGCCTATGACTTAGGCTAAGTTCATAGCTTTGTGGCAACATCGACCAACTTTTCTTCTCCCAAGCCACGGGACGAAGGACCAAGTGTCATTTTGAAAGTACATCGTGCAACACTTCTAAGCCGACCGCAGAACCTTTCCATATTCTAACTCAATCCGACCCAAGTTGGGATTATTCCCTTAGCTATATGGATTCGTCTCTTTTATTATCAAGCCTACTTGTGCATTTGAAAACTTTTGTTTTATTATGTGAAGGCCAAGCTGAGGCAAGTTCACCGAAGCCACCCACCTGCGCGAAGAGTCGCCTCGACCGAGCGGGTCTTCGAGCAAGCCGTTGCATGGCTAAGTTCGAACGCTGTTGGCATTTCGATTCTTTCGATTGAGCTGAGCGGGACGGGACATTACATTATACACCACTCAGAAAAAGTTTCATCTTCGAAACTTACTGAGTGCACTTATCGACTTATCACTTGATTCTATCCAGTGACTCTCGCATGCACTTCGCCTTAACCAATATCTGAAACTTGACTTACATCAATGCCTCAATCAATATTCAATTCCATTTTAAAACCAACGATCGCACTACCATCAATCTTTTCCTTGAAACATGATTTTAAAATCTTTGGTACCGTTCAGTTCCTACAGTCTCACTTGAATTCAACGTATCATTTAGTTGGATTGTACACATATTCTAGGCGTCCCTAAAATACCTGCATGTCAACCAAGTCTTGTGATAGAGAATCCATCATTTTTACTTGAGTCGGATGGTGCACATATTCAGGCGTCCCTGAAATATATGCAATTCAGCCGAGCCTCGTGAGTGGGGTTTCCATAATCTTGAATCATTCTATCCACCAGTATCCCATTCTATCAATCCTCAAGATCAATCGTATCGATGCTAACTCTCGAAACATGGACGTCTCGCCTAACCGCTAGGCCATCTCCCTAGACTAAAGTCATCTGTCAGTATTGGAATCATAGTTCCCCAACAATAATATCAATACTGACCCCAATCCTATGGTCAAACCAAAGTTGATAATACGAGTTTTCTATCCAAGCTCGCATCAGTCCGATTTCTAAACGTCGAGCATAGATTCATGTAACCACCACTTTTCTAAAATAAAGGTAATTATGAACTTTTATAAAATTAATTATTTAATAATAGATTTAAATCATGTTATTGATTTATTGGTGAATTTTGATTGTTTTTAATATCATTAAATTAGTGTTTTGTGATTTTGTCCTTTTGCTAGTGTAACCTTAGAGCTGCTTAGCCTAGAGACTAACCATGACCATGGAGGCGTAACACATGTGATTATATTAGCTAACTACCACTTTTTAGGCTAAGAGTGTTTTGGTTATTTTTTATATTTTAATATTTTGGGAATTTTATATATTTAATATTGATTTTACGGGATTTGTTTAGTCGGGTTTGAGTTTCGTCTCGTTCCGACTTGTGTTAGTGATCCGGGTAGCTTAGACTCTAGACGGGACCCCAAGATTAGTTAGTCATGGCCCACAAATCCTACTAATTAAGTTAGTAAGTTTAGACTAATCTCACTTGTTAGATTGGTTAAGTTAGAGGCTTAAACTTAACCCTTTTGATCCCAAACTTGAACCTAACTTAAAATTAACCAAGAGGGATTAGTAGGGGCCTTATTGGGATTTTCCCAAGGCCCAAATAGGGTTAGATGGCAGCCACATATAGGAGGGTTGCCCTTCCTTTCATTTCATTCCATCAAGCCTCCATTTTCTTTCGTAAGTATACTTTCCCAAATTGAGAGCTTCCCTCTTTGATTTGATCTCCAAATCCTTACATCCCTCTACCAAAACTTTCATCCAACCTTCTCATACTACCAAGGGAGGGTGCTAGCAAAGATTTGGAGCAAAGTGCAAGAAGGAGTGTCCTTTTTGGAAGATCTTTGTGTCGAAGCCGTGTCCTTGAGAGTATTATTGGGATTCCACTCCCAATATGTAAAACCAATCCTCTAAATTATTTTCCTGTACATATTAGTTAGTTTTTAATCCATAGGATCCACCTCCATGCATGTACCCCCTTTAGATTCAAGTTTGAGGCCATTTGGTGCTCTCTTGAGGATTTTTGATATGTGTTTTGTGTCCTACTTGATAGATCCCAAATTAGGACACCCCATGTGTTTGGTTTATTGCCTAATAGGATTAATTGTGTTTTAAATTCAGTTTTAGAATAGTTAGAGAGTGGATTGATCTTAGTTAGGATGGTTTGAATGAGTTTCATTTGGATACCTATGTTGGTATCCAAGTATCTTGGCCTACATATGTTTCTTTTGTCCAAAATAACCCAAATTCGTCATAATATTCATCCACGTTTTTAGTAATTGCAGCAACTTAGAAATGCCATAACTTTTAGCTCTGAACTTCGATTAATCTCCCTTTTTTTAAAAGAACCGTATCGAAGTTAGCTTTCCAAATATATATTTTAATAAGCCAAAATTGTTATAGAACTTTCTGTAAAACTATTTGAGTGTCAGCTGTCTGGAAGACAAATACGTTTCGGTGATTTCGTGATTCCAGGAGCTTTCGGACTCGAAAATGCGATCCGTTTGAAGTTTCGGAAAGCAAACACGAACGGCTACGATATAATTTAATCCTAGAATTTAGTGAATGTCTAATTGGTACAGTATTGATTTTAAGTAGAAAGGTAACTATACGATATATACATTTTGTGTATCCTATGAGCCTATGTAGTATGGATATCAAGTGAATGTAGGTACCATAGGTTGTCAAGAATATGTATGATATAGTACATATACATATTATTGTTAGGTAATATGTGTTAGTTAGTGTGTGTTTATGTTGATACAAATGGTTATCAATTAAGCCAAATATAGATAAGTTATGTGTCAAGATATTAAAGTTTTAGAAAAGGTACTAGTGTGATACTTGGGTACCGTATGGATATTGGTATCGTGACACTCAAGTATCATGAGTAAGGATATGAGAGTATTGGGACTTGAGTAAGGTACTATATTTGGTATCAAGTATTAGTATTAGAGTTAGTTGGGATATGTAGAGTTATCTTAGAAGTTAAGATAATAGTGTATATAGATATCTTAGTATCTATGATATATTAGAGTTAGAAGATTAGATGGTTAGTTGGTTAGTTAGTGTCTAGTAGATGTTAGAGTTAGAGTAGACAGTGTACCTTAGATTTACCTTTTACCTTAAGGTAATGGTTTACCTACAAGATAAGGTATTGGGTTTACCTTCAAGGTAAAGGGGTTTACCTAGATACTATAGGTTATATGTTAGATATTAGTTAAAATGCTATGTTAGTATATTAGATAGTTAGTTAGATATTTGAGGGGTATCTTGGTATCTCATGATACCAAGTTAGTATCTTAAGGTAAATATGAATTTCCTTTACCTTCAAGGTAAATGATTAGTTTACCTTATAACCAGGGTATGGTATCAAGATACCAAGATAAGGTATCAAAATATCAAGGTAAGATAATCGGATACCAAGGTAAGGTGTTGGAATACCTTAGCAAGGTATTGGAGTTGCATAGGGTAAGGGCAAGGTAAGGGTAAGGTATTGGTTAGAGGCTAAGATAATTTACCTAAGTTAAGGTATTGGACCCAAACCAAGGTATTGGTATTGGAATACCAATATGACCAAGATATAGGAAATCTTGACAGGTAAATATTAGGAATAGTATTCTTAGGCTAGTTTTGACCTCGGTTGACCACGTTTGACTGCTTTGACTAAAAGTCAACTATCAGTCAACACTTGGCCTAGAAATGTCTAAAACTTGACCAGGGTTGACCAGTTGACCAAAAGTCAACTGTTAGTCAACATTAGCCTAGTTTGACCTAGAGTTGACCAGAGTTGACCATTTGACCAAAAGTTAGCTGTAAGTCAACCTTTTACCCAGTTTGACCTTGTTTGACTTTATTTGACTTCCTGTGACCTAGTTTGACCTAGTGTGACTCAGTGTGACCTAGTTTGACTTAGTTGGACTGAGATTGACCTAGATTGCATATCATACATTAGAAAATCATGCGTAACACTGTTAAATCCTAATTAACTTACAATATCTCATCTTTAGGTCTGTGAGATCACTCTAAGCATCGACCCTACTTGACAGCTCAGGACAGCAGGCGAGTACATTCTCTGATAGTAGTTCATTGTCTTGATATCTTTTGTATTCGATTCAGTTATAGTGTTTTACTTGATTCTTGTGACGATGGTGCATAGACTAGTATACGTCGGATCCTGGCATGAGATGTTATTCCTGGACTTTCTTGGTATATTGGTACATTGTTCGAACTTATTTCTTGTACTTGTATAGACACCAATTTCTAAGGGGGAATAGCTACCCTCTTGGAGAAACCCGTGTTATGACGTGCTGTATTCGGATCTATATACTGTTCGGGAATGGAGAGTTATTATAGGTTATGTGATCAATACCCCCATGTCACTATTTCTTGTGCTTGTGTCACCCTTACTGCACGTAGGGTGTAGCGAGATCTTATATTTATTGTGCTCGCTTTTCATGTTGGCCGGCTTGACCCTTCTTGAGATTTTTCTGTGATAGTCGGGCCAAATGAAACAGCCTAATCTTGACCCAAGCCAATCACATAATGCTATAATATCTCGAGGCACATTTTATGTTTACATTATACATCAGATATTTCTGTACTGTTCTACTTTCCTGTACGTTACACCCTGACATGATTTCTAGTTTATATATCATGTTTTACTTACAGTCTTGATATATCTTGTATTCCATTATGATTGTCTCTTACAGCATTTGTCAATACTATAGAACTGTTGTTGGAGGTGTACTTGCTCATTTTCCTGACAGGATAACCGTTGATGTTTACAGAGGATATGTTGGCTGATTGCTCTACCTTTTACGGGTATGGCCAGGATAGAGATTTTTGATGAGACATTGCCCTAGGTGAAAGTAGAGGATTTACCTCTTGCTTAGACTGTTAGATAGGTTTGACTGGACTGCGTTCCAGCTAGTATTGAGACTTATGTTATATGTTATATTTTGGATTCTTGTGTTATATCTTTAACTCTAAACTGTGTTATGACCTAGCACCTTTTTCAGTTCATATATTTCCATCATATTTTTATGATATTCGTTTCTATCTTCCTTAGATGTCTTGTGATTGAGTTGAGATTATATACCTCCGTACGGAGATGACAAGTACATATATATTGTGTCTAGATGCTATACTTTCTAGTAGACCTGTACAGCATTCTACGGTCGATTCTACGGCATAGGCTGGACGTACCCACGTGCTCGTACCCCTAATCAGGGTGCGGGTCATGATAATTCCTCCTAGTTGCACTTGTAACACTTAGTCCAAGGGGTCCGAGTACAGCAAAGCCATCATATTGTAAGTTCACTCAACCAATTCTTCGACATATCAATATTGTTTGACCAACAAATAATTTGCGTAGTCTATCTCTTCGAACACGTTCGATATAATCCACCAATCCATCCTTCCCAAGTCAAGCATGCTACAACACGATTCGTCGCTAAACCATAATTCTCATTCCATATTTCCTAAGTCGTTTATCACAATTCATGTATTCGATCACAAGGTCGTCTAGCATAACAATATATAATGTCCCAATCTCACACAAGTCTGATTATCTACGGTGGACATAAAATTACCATGGCAACGCTCCCGTAGGATAATTATTCTCATCAGGGCGTAACTCTTGCATTGAGTCTAGACTAATTTATTCTCGATACGTAGATTGGATCTACTCAATCCTCAAGTTACTTAGTCATTAATCAACAGTCCGAACAATCCTCGAATTCACATTCGCATCAAATCACAAGTCGAAGCAATCTAAATTGCCACGTCCTGATCTCCCGAGTTTGATTATTCCATGTCACTCGTTTCCAAGATACGTAAAATTTTACTTTTTCCTGTATATGGTATCTGGCACATGTATCTTGATTGCATGTATCATGTATTTGTAACTGGCCACGAAATAAAATAGTATCTCATCGCGGATTAGTAGGCCACCCCTTGTCCTTGTCTGGTTGTAGGCATGACTCTCTGCTTCGATGATAAGATTTTTAGACCGTGTTGTGGTTAGGATTTTTAATTAATTAATTTAATTAGTTGTATCATGCACCATTTCACACGTCATTAGTCATATGGTTAGGTTATGTTAGGGTTAGGGTTTAGTTGAACCAATCCATCCCACTATATATATTCTCTTCCTCACTCTCTCTCCTCATTCACTTTTCATTTTCTTCTTCAAAGCAACTTTTAGGCAAGTACATCTTGTATAAATGAGAGACCACTTGCATTTTTCATTTCTTGTTATTTCATTGATATTATTAGTCTAGATTGTTCATCTCTTCATTCTATACATGTTTAGTACTTGGTGTTTTTGATTTTAATGACTAGTTTTGTGTAGATCTAAGTTTCAAAAACTAGGGTTTTATGGATTTTTGTGGTTTTGATCTATCAAATTTGGTTGTTTTTGAAAATTAGTTGTTCCATGTTGTAAAGAATTTGATTTCATATAATTTTGGCTTTTGAACCGCTTGATTTTGACTTCGTACGAGGAAGTTATGGCATTTTGTGTTCATGGGTTTCGGTACATCTTCGGTGTTGTCGGGACGATGAACAGTACCGCGCGTGTGCCTTACGTGTCGTGCACCGTACACCGTGCTTGCGTGCTCCGTGCGTCATAGGCAATTTTGCTCCCGTGCAGTGCATTTTGTACGCCGTGCGCCTGCGCCATTCATTGGTCGTGCGCCGTGCGCCGTGGTTGCGTGCTTCGTACGCCGTAGGCAGTTTTGCTCACGAGCGTCGTACATTTTGTGTGCCGCACGCCCGTGCCATTCATTGCTCACGTGTGTCGTGCTTGCACGCTCCGTGCACCGCAGGCCATTTTGCTCCCGTGTGTAGTATATTTTGTGCGCTGTGCACCCGTACCATTCATTGGTTGTGCGTCGTATGACGTGCTTGCATGCACCGTGCGCCGCACGTGCAATACATTTTGGATGCAATGTGCAGACCGCACGTCGTGCTTGCGTGTACCGTGCACCATGTGCAATTTTGCCTGCACGCACAGCGCATCCGTGCGCGAATCACCCTAAATGACTGTTTTTTGCCCGTTTGAGCTGTTTTTTAACTAGAATCTTGTAAAACTCAAAACACAAAAGTTGTAGATCTTTGTCTTGGCTTCAAGAATCTTCATGTCTCACTTTAATTGGATGACCTTGACTCCTGTCCTAACCTTAGTGTGCCATGAATGTCTGATACTTGCGTGTCCTATGTGACTTCTATGTCACGAGGGGTCCATGTGACTTCCTGACTTGACTATGTTCTCGACTTGATTACCTGTATATGTGTTGTTACCTTTTCTAAGTTTGTATTGAGGTACAATATTAGTGTGCACCGCGGTACAATTTAATGAGTGCTCTGAGGTGTGACTCTGCGTGCTAAGTGATCATTCGTGTTATATGTCAATAGATGCGTACTTTTCAGCACCGTCATGGTAGTTGGTCAGTGATAGTATCGTGGTATATTAATTGTTGTTTGATGCATTACACTAAGCATGGATCTAGATTTGGGACTCCTTGAGGCGATGTGGATTCATACTTAGGATACACGTGATATGGTACAACATATAGAAGGATGACCATATGACCACGACATGTAATTCCAAGATCAAGATAGGGTTAATCTAAGTAACTTAAATTGGTGGAAGCATTGGGAGGGAACAAAATTCCAAGATCGTACGTTACCAGCCATGATTAGGCCATGTCCTAACGTGTCGGGTTGGTTGCCACGAATATTATTTAATCTACCTATAGCGGATGACAATATTTGACTCCTGTGTGTTATGTGTTATATGTTTTAGCAAGGTAGCTTTACGGGGGACCGGTGCATAATCAATGTGCTATATGTATATCTATATAGATATAATGGATGGCTAGTCCTGCTTGGATACGATACCATCTGAGGATTCCTATATATTTGCATTACTGGGATAACCCAAGTAAATCATAGAAAGCTGTAGGATTAATTGGCCACTTGTAAACTGACTTGCTTGTGATATATTTCTTCTGTTAGTAACTGAGAAACATAAACTATCGTGGTGCGTGGTCCAACCCAAGTCCTTGTTTGGTTGTTGGGTTGGACTATTGTGCTGCGATAGTGTCACTCCCCAATCCCGAGATATGTATTTTACATAATTATCCTGTATTTAGCATGTGCCCAATCTATATTTAATTTTCGATTAATTGTTGCATGTAGCTTTAACCATGTCATTAGAGATTAGGGTTTCCTTAAGCAAACCCCAACCCCTATTTATAACCTCTTCCTCTCTCTCTCTCCTCATTCACTCCTTCATTCAATTCCTCAACTACCAACCCACCTAGGCAAGTACAACTTGCTCAAAGAGGAGATTTGTGATCTTTGATATTTCTTTGATTTTATTATTCTATTTTGTTCTTCTTAACATCCTCATCAAGTTTAGTATTTAGCATTTTTGGTTTTGATGGACGGATTTGAGTAGATCTATGCTTGAAGTAGTTTCGGATTTTATGGGTTTTGATCTATTAAATCTGGTTATTTTTGAGTTTTAATGGTTCTATGTTGTAGAAAATTTCGTTCTACCCCATTTTGACCTACGGAAGTTCGGATTTGGGACTCTGGATGAAAGATTCATGGAGCTTGGGTGCCATGGCTTGAAGTGTTCTTCTTCTCGGAAAGATGGAGAAGAAGAACAGTTCACAACCGCACGAGCTTAGCCGCATAGCCTACCTGCGACAAGTTCCCTTCCTGGCCGCATAAGCTTTGCGGTATTACTTGGCTGCATGGCCTATGCGGCAGGGATTTAACTGCCTAGCCGCATGAAGATTTGATTCTCAGCCGTATGAGATCCAGCTACTATCCAGCCGCATGCGCCCTGCTTATCCAGCCGCATGCGTCCTGCTTATCCAGCCGCATGCGCCCTGCTTATCCGAGCCGCATGGACTTATCCCCTCACTGTCGCATGTGTCGCTCCTTTCTCAGCCGCATAGGCTACTTCGCAATCCGACGGCATGAGCTCGCCCCGCCTGGCCGCATGAGCTTGCCCCGCCTGGCCGTATGAGCTCGCCACGCCTGGCCGCATGAGCTCGCCCCGCCTGGCCGCATGCGCCTTTGAGCCCCTGGCCACATGCGCCTTTACTACCGCGAGCCGCATGCGCCCCACTTCGCCCTGGCTGCATGCGGTCTGTCTCAAGCAGTCTGGCCGCATGAGCCTAGGTGGAGTGCACCAAGTCACTTGGACTTTCTGGCCGTATGCAGTGCACCAAGTCACTTGGACTTTCTGGCCGTATGCAGTCTTGAGAGCTGCATGTTTTGTCACATGACCCTTGGCCGCATGATGTGTTTAGTCCTCATTTTATCAAACTTCCTATGCAAGTGCTGGATAACCTATGTGTGTACTATGGTACAACCTATGTGAGCACTGAAGTGCTATCCTATGTGCTAAGTGATCCTACGTGATACCTGCCAGTACAACCAAGAGTCCAGTGTTTACATAATGAATTTCAGGTAACAATGATGTGGTACTTGTTGAGTGTTGCATTACACCAAGAAGGAGGTACATACGTATGACTCCCTGAGCCAGTACGGATCCCTCCTTGGGGTACTCGTACGTTGTACGACATCTAGGGGAGTGCGCCTGACCACGACAGGTAAACTCCCAGGATAACCTAGGGATTAACTAGGAAACTAACTTGGTAGAAGCATTGGGAGGGAAGAATCTCGAGATCGTGCCATACTAGCCACCCCAGGTCCAGTCCTGACGGGTCGGATTGGCCGTCACGGATATGGTTTCATTCGTCTATAGCGAATGGCTATATTCGACTCCGATGTGCTATGTGTTATGTATTTTAGCATGGTGACTCACGAGGGACCGGTGCATAAACTAAGAGCTACGCGTATATGTATGATGGTTTGGCTAGCCCTGCTGGGTTGACACGATCTGAGGATTCCTATGATTCGCATTACTGGAATAATCCAGACAATTTCATAGAAAGCCGTAGGAATGATTGGCCGCTTGAAAATGAATTGTTTGTGCCTTGTAACTTCTGATTAGTAGCCAAGGGACATGGACTGTCATGGTGCGTGGTCCAACCCATGTCCTTGTTTGGTTGTTGGGTTGGGCTATCGTGCTAGGACAGGCTATGGACCAAGGTTACGACCGGAAGCCATTATTATTATTATTAATTTATGATTGGGTTTTATCTCACTCTTTTGTGCTCCCTTGTGGTACTTGCTTTTTGGGGCTGACCCCGCTGGTTTTGTTTGGCCAGATCTCGTAGCAGAGCCTGAGGATCCGGCCTTCTTCCCTGACGTCAATGGTGCATACTAAGAGCATGGCTGGTGGGGGACTCGAGTGGGTTTCTTCTCCACCACTCTAGTATCTTTACTTCTGTACTGGCATTTCGCCACCGGCACTTGTTTAGCCGGCTACTCTGGACATTTTATCTTTGCATAATTTGTAATTAAATCAGACTGCAGCTGTATACAATTATGTACCTATGACTCTCTGGACTAGCTAACTGATAGAGCTAGATCCCCATGATCATTTTAATGAAGCATCGGGGACGCCTTACTGCTTTATCTTATGTGTTCATTACTTGGTGATTTCCTTGCTTGAAAGATTGAGACATAGCAGCTCTGTGAGACCATAGGAGACTTGAATGTAGCATACACCCCTTGTCTCTTGACAGCCACGATCGCCGTATGACGTTTATATACCTCATATGGAGTAGCTGGCCTAGTTCGTCCTCGTATTCCGGTACTGGGCGTGACAATGTTTTATTGGTGGCCCATGCAGGTCTGGTTTTCAGACTTGTGGGGTGTTACTATTATAGGAGTCTTAATCAAACTTGTTCCCTTTGAATCTCTTACCTCAATTTCTCTTTCCTCGCCTTGTTTGATAACTTGAATTGTATCTTCGAATTGTCCTCGTCCTGTCGTTTGATATCATTTATCTTTCCTTATAGGGGTGCTTCCTACTCAGTAGCTGGTGAGGCCAACGTGGAGGAGCGTCCAGTAGAGCATGGCTCGACGGGGCAGCAGCCGGAGAGGATACTTTCTCCTGATCAGATTCGAGTGTAGGAGATATCAGAGCTAGTGGAACCGCAGGTTCTAGAAACTCCTGCACCCCCAGCGGTGCCAGCAGCCACGGCAGTACCTGATGCCGCAATCCTTCTGGAGGTCATCCGAGGGTTTCTGGCCACTCAGCAGCGTCAGGTAGTAGCCCAACAGCAACAGCAGACTCGGCAGTAAGAGCAGAATGTGCTATTGAATCAGGGGTTACAAGTAGCCCTTGAGAGAAGTGTTTGGAATGATTCAGGAGCTTCGGGGAGGTTTTGCCGACTTAACCCGCGATATTTTGATGGCACGGAGGATGCCATCACGGCGGATGCTTGGCTTCAGGATACTGAGGCCATATTGACTGCAGCTAAGGTTCCGACAGAAGAGAAAGTTGACCAAGTCAGGCTGTTACTTCAGGATCTCGCACGCGACTGGTGGGCATCGGAGGAGGTTGGCATGGGGCGTCCTGTTCCTTGGGATAGATTTAGTACCAGATTCAAGGCCAATTACTTTGGCGTGGTGGCACGGTATGAGCTACAGCAGAGGTTTATCAGTCTTAAACAGGCTGGTAAGACAGTGGATGGATATGCAGCGGAGTTCTGCAGACTAAGCCGGTTTGTGCCGACGATGGTGGCTATGGAGCCAGAGAAGGCAATGAGATTCCAGCAAGGACTTCATTTGGAGATTCTACAGCTAGTAGAAGGGCACAACTATCAGACCTTTGACACCGTTTTAACGGCAGCTCGGAGGTATGAACTCACCCAACAGAGGTTGGCGACAAGACATGGGGGCCAGAAGAGGCCTCATCCCCAGAGTAGGAGCGGAGGAGCAGTACAACAAACTTCAGCGCCAGCACCCGGCATCCGTATCCATGAGTCAAGAGCGCCACGGAGGACGGCAGTAACAGAAATAACAGCACCAGTTCGGTCTCAGCAGCCGAGAAACCAGCAACCGTGCCAGGAGGCGCCCATTAGATGTACTTACTGTGGTAAGTGTGGGCACACTAGGGATGTATGTCGTTCAGCTAACGGATTGTGTATGAGGTGTGGTAGTTCAGACCATAGGATTGCCAATTGTCCTATGATACAGACGCCGGGAGGGCCAGTTCAGCAGTTTCCAGCATTGCCAGCCCCGGGGGCAGCACAGAACAGAGGACCCGCAGTGGCCGTACGGCCGATAGCCCAGCGTCTGCTGATGCAGGCTCAGATGTATCGCCAAGCACAGAATCAGGAAGGCTCGCAGAGGCCTCAGCAGCAGTATGGTCGAGGAAGGTAGCAGCAGGGAGCTCTGCAAGGTCAGGGCCAGGCCTTCACCTTATCACTTGAGGATGTACTAGCTTCAGGCGACGTGGTTGCAGGTAATATTTCTGTCACCTCTTTTCCTGTCATGGCATTATTTGATTCAGGGGCTACCCGCTCTTTTATATCTGCACGATTTGCGACACGTATTGGATTGGAGTTCGGGGCATTGCCAGAGAGGATGAATATACTCACTGGTAATGGGCTCGTAGAAGTTAGTAGAGTGTGCATAGCATGTCCGGTCGTAGTATGTGGGCGTTTAATGCCCACATTCTTGATTGAGTTCCCCATGGGCAACTTTGACGTTGTCCTTGGCATGGACTGGTTGAGAGACAGTCACGCGACTATAGATTGTCGAGGAGGTAGGGTAGTATTTAATATACCTGGCATTGAGGAGTTCGTCTTTGTTCGAACATTGGAGGATCAACCCAAGGGCATTGTCGCAGAAGTAATGGCAGAGCAGGAGCAGATTCCAAGAGTAGTCAGAGAGTTCCTTAATGTCTTTCCAGATGAGCTTCCAGGATTACCACCAGTGACAAGTGTGGAGTTTTGCATAGAGTTGAATCCTGGAACGGAGCCTAAGGTTGGCAGAGTTTATAGAATATCGCAGTCAGAGTCGGACAAGTTGTACCAGCATGAAGAAGAACTGAAGGCAAAGCAGTTTATCCGAGATAGTGAATCGCCCTGGGAAGCACCGATGATTTTAGTCCCCAAGAAGGATGGATCGACGCGAATGCGCATTGACTACCGGCAGTTGAATGCAGTGACATTGAAGAACAAGTATCCATTACCAAGGATTGATGACTTGTTTGATCAACTGAGTAAGGCATGCGTCTTCTCTAAGGTTGATCTTCGATCGGGATATTACCAAGTAAGGGTTCGGGAGCAGGATATGCCCAAGACAGCATTCAGATCTAGGTATGGGCATTATGAGTTTCTGGTAATGCCATTTGGACTGACTAACGCCCCAGCAGTATTCATGGATTTGATGAATCGCATCTTTTTATCCTATTTGGATAGGTTTGTAGTAGTATTTATAGATAACATCCTTGTCTATTCCAGCAGTACAGAAGAACATGAGAAACATCTCCGGACCATTTTGCAGACCTTGAGGGACCATCAACTTTATGCGAAGCTTAGTAAATGTGAGTTTTGGTTGGATCACATATCGTTCCTGGGACACATTATTTCTGGAGCAGGAGTATCAATAGACCCGAAGAAGGTTGAGGCAGTGGAGAGTTGGCCAGTTCCGAAGACTGTAGCAGAAGTGCGTAGTTTCTTGGGATTGGCAGGTTACTATAGGAGGTTCGTGGCAGACTTTGCCAGGATTTCGACGCCCTTGACACGTTTAACGCGTAAGGACGTAGAGTTTGTTTGGTCAGCAGGGTGTCAGATATCATTTGAAGAGTTGAAGAAGAGATTAATCTCAGCCCCGATCTTGACCCTCCCAGTAGGATCAGGAGGGTTTACCGTGTATTGTGACGCATCCGGGAAAGGACTTGGGTGTGTATTACTACAGCATGGTAAGGTGATAGCATATGCATCTCGACAGCTTCGGGACCATGAGAAGAACTATCCGACTTATGACCTGGAATTAGCCGCAGTAGTATTTTCGCTTAAGTTATAGAGGCACTATTTATATGGGGATCGAGTGGAGATTTACACTGATCATAAGAGCTTAAAGTATGTATTCACCCAGAGGGACCTGAACATGAGGCAGAGGAGATGGTTGGAATTGCTGAAGGACTTTAATATGGATCTTCAGTATCACCCAGGCAAGGCGAATGTAGTAGCTGATGCTTTGAGCAGAAGAGCTGGTGCATTTATTTTAACCTCGCAGAGGCATATTTTGGAAGATCTCCAGGAAATGGGAATTGAAGTGATCTTGCCGCAAGATACAGGAGTTATGGCCAGTTTGTAGATTCAGTCTACTTTAGTAGAGAGGGTCAGAGCAGCCCAGGCAGAGGATCCGCGAATCCAGAAATTTCGATCAGAGTGCGAGTCAGGCCTCAGGAAGGAGTTAGTAATACACGAGGATGATACACTTAGGTTCGGAACCCGTCTTTGTGTACCAAATGGAGACCTTCGACAGGAAGTTATGTTAGAGGCTCATAGTTCTCCTTATTCCATTCATCCCGAAGGCACGAAGATGTACCAGGATATAAAGTAGCACTTTTGGTGGAATGGCATGTAGAGGGAAATAGCTAGGTATGTATCCAGATGTTTGGTATGTCAGCAAGTGAAGGCAGAGCAGCAAAGACCAGCAGGATTGTTAAAACTGCTTCTTATTCCAGAGTGGAAGTGGGAGCACATCACAATAGACTTTGTGACCGATTTACCTAGAACACCGACCGGTCAAAATGCAGTTTGGGTAATCGTGGATCGGCTCACGAAGGTTGCTCATTTTCTCCCCTTCAGAGTAGGGCAGTCTACTGAGCAGTTGGCAGAAATGTATATGAAGCAGATAGTGAGGCAACATGGTATTCCCGTCAGCATAGTATCAGATCGAGACATCCGGTTCACCTCTCACTTTTGGCAGAGTTTGTATCGCAGTTTGGGTACCAAGTTGAGGTTCAGTATAGCCTATCATTCGCAGACGGATGGACAATCAGAGAGAACAATTCAGACCTTGGAAGATATGCTACGGGCTTATACCTTAGACTTTGGCGGAACTTGGGAAGATCATTTTCATTTGGTAGAGTTCTCCTACAATAATAGTTATCAGGCCAGTATACAGATGGCACCGTTCGAAGCATTATATGGAAGAAAATGCAGGTCCCCTCTGGCATGGGACGACGTGGGAGAACGAAAGTTGTTGGGACCGGAGATGATCACGCAGACCATGGAGACAGTCAAGTTGATCAGAGAACGACTTCGAGTTGCGCAGGACAGACACAGATACTGGGCAGATCAATATCGTAGGCCTCTAGAGTTTGGTGTTGGTGACCAAGTGTTTCTGCGGATTTTGCCTACTCGGGGTATCATTAGATTTGGAACCCGAGGAAAGCTTAGTCCGAAATTCGTTGGTCCGTTTGAGATTCTCGCTCGGGTTGGTGACGTTGCTTATCGTCTAGCCCTTCCGCCTTCGCTACGTGATGTGCATGATGTGTTTCATATATCTCAGTTGCGTAGGTATGTCCCGGATCCGAGTCACATCCTCGATCATTCCGAGCTGGTCGTCGGTACTGACCTGACTTATGAGGAGCAACTCGTATCCATTTTGGATCGACGAGAGAAGGTGCTCAAGAACTGGACTATTAAACTTGTCTGTGTCGCTTGGGGACATCACTTACCGGGAGAGTCGACGTGGGAGCGCGAGGACGAGATTAGGTCTCGATATCTGCGCTTATTCGACTCGAAAGGTATACTTATGCTTATACCTTCGGAATATGATTCCTATTTTTTCTGCGCCCATAATGATGGATGATTGTTTTCTTATACATGTTAAACTTGATAAGATTGCATGCCTAGTTAGCCTTGTAGTTAATATCTTGCCGGCTTTGATTTCTCTACCTTGTCTTGTGCGAAATTCCGAGGACGAAATTTTTCTAAGGAGGATAGAGATGTCACTCCCCAATCCCGAGATATGTATTTTACATAATTATCCTGTATTTAGCATGTGCCCAATCTATATTTAATTTTTGATTAATTGTTGCATGTAGCTTTAATCATGTCATTAGAGATTAGGGTTTTCTTAAGCAAACCCCAACCCCTATTTATAACCTCTTTCTCTCTCTCTCTCTCTCTCTTCTCATTCACTCCTTCATTCAATTCCTCAACTACCAACCCACCTAGGCAAGTACAACTTGCTCAAAGAGGAGATTTGTGATCTTTGATATTTCTTTGATTTTATTGTTCCATTTTGTTCTTCTTAACATCCTCATCAAGTTTAGTACTTAGCATTTTCGGTTTTGATGGACGGATTTGAGTAGATCTAAGCTTGAAGTAGTTTCGGATTTTATGGGTTTTGATATATTAAATCTGGTTATTTTCGTGTTTTGATGGTTCTATGTTGTAGAGAATTTCGTTCTACCCTATTTTGACCTATGGAAGTTCGAATTTGGGACTCTGGATGAAAGATTCATGGAGCTTGGGTGCCATGGCTTGAAGGGTTCTTCTTCTCGGAAAGATGGAGAAGAAGAACAGTTCACAGCCGCACGAGCTTAGCCGCATAGCCTACCTGCGACAAGTTCCCTTCCTGGCCGCATAAGCTTTGCGGTATTACTTGGCCGCATGGCCTATGCGGCAGGGATTTAACTTCCCAGCCGCATGAAGATTTGATTCTCAGCCGCATGAGATCCAGCTATTATCCAGCCGCATGCGCCCTGCTTATCCAGCCGCATGCGCCCTGCTTATCCAGTCGCATGCGCCCTGCTTATCCGAGCCGCATGGACTTATCCCCTCACTGCCGCATGTGCCGCTCCTTTCTCAGCCGCATAGGCTACTTCGCAATCCGACCGCATGAGCTCGTCCCGTCTGGCCGCATAAGCTCGCCCCGCCAGGCCGCATGAGCTCGCCCCGCTTGGCCGCATGCGCCTTTGAGCCCCTGGCCACATGCGCCTTTACTACCGCGAGACGCATGTGCCCCTCTTCGCCCTGGCTGCATGCGATATGTCTCAAGCAGTCTGGCCGTATGAGCCTAGGTGGAGTGCACCAAGTCACTTGGACTTTCTGGCCGCATGTAGTCTTGAGGGCTGCATGTTTTGTCACATGACCCTTGGCCGCATGATGTGTTTAGTCCTCATTTTATCAGACTTCCTATGCAAGTGCTGGATAACCTATATGTGTACTATGGTACAACCTATGTGAGCACTGAAGTGCTATCCTATGTGCTAAGTGATCCTACGTGATACCCGCCAGTACAACCAAGAGTCCAGTGTTTAAATAATGAATTGTCAGGTAACAATGACGTGGTACTTGTTGAGTGTTGCATTACACCAAGAAGGGGGTACATACGTATGACTCCCTGAGCCAGTACGGATCCCTCCTTGGGGTACTCGTACGTTGTACGACATCTAGGGGAGTGCGCCTGTGACCACGATAGGTAAACTCCCAGGATAACCTAGGGATTAACTAGGCAACTAACTTGGTAGATGCATTGGGAGGGAAGAATCTCGAGATCGTGCCATACTAGGCACCCCAGGTCCAGTCCTGACGTGTCGGGTTGGCCGCCACGGATATGGTTTCATTCGCCTATAGCGAATGGCTATATTCGACTCCGATGTGCTATGTGTTATGTATTTTAGCACGGTGGCCTCACGAGGGACCGGTACATAAACTAAGAGCTACGCGTATATGTATGATGGTTTGGCTAGCCCTGCTGGGTTGACACGATCTGAGGATTCCTATGATTCGCATTATTGGAATAATCCAGACAATTTCATAGAAAGCCGTAGGAATGATTGGCCGCTTGAAAATGACTTGTTTGTGCCTTGTAACTTCCGATTAGTAGCCAAGGGACATGGACTGTCATGGTGGGTGGTCCAACCCATGTCCTTGTTTGGTTGTTGGGTTGGGCTATCGTGCTAGGACAGGCAATGGACCAAGGTTACGATCGGAAGCCATTATTATTATTATTATTAATTTATGATTGGGTTTTATCTCACTCTTTTGTGCTCCCTTGTGGTACTTGCTATTCGGGGCTGACCCCGCTGGTTTTGTTTGGCCAGATCTCGTAGCAAAGCCTGAGGATCCGGCCTTCCTCCCTGACGTCAATGGTGCATACTAGGAGCATGGCTGGCGGGGGACTCGAGTGGGTTTCTTCTCCACCACTCTAGTACCTTTACTTCATTACTGGCATTTCGCCACCGGCACTTGTTTAGCCGGCTACTCTGGACATTTTGTCTTTGCATAATTTGTAATTAAATCAGACTGCAGCTGTATACAGTTATGTACCTATGACTCTCTGGACTAGCTAACTGATAAAGCTAGATCCCCATGATCATTTTGATGAAGCGTCGGGGACGCCTTACTGCTTTATCTTATGTGTTCATTACTTGGTGATTTCCTTGCTTGAAAGATTGAGACATAACAGCTCTGTGAGACCATAGGAGACTTGAATGTAGCATACACCCCCTTGTCTCTTGACAGCCACGATCGCCGTATGACGTTTATATACCTCATATGGAGTAGCTGGCCTAGTTCGTCCTCGTATTCCGGTTCTGGGGCGTGACAGATAGACTATGGACCGAAGTTGCGACAAGAAGCCCTTAACCTAACCATGGTTATAGGATGTATCTTATCCCGGTACAATATTGGCACCGTTTGTCCTTATTTTGTTGTAAGGGTGCAGTATTGCCTCGATGATATGGTATATGCCTATAACTCTTGAACCAGGTCTTAATCTACTCATTGGATTTTGTCTTATTTATTATATGCTCCCTTGTGGTACTTGCTATTCGGGGCCTGACCCCACTTGTTTTGTTTGGCCAGATATCGTAGCAGCGCCAGAGGATCCAGCCTTCTAACCAAACAATGGTGCACACCAGGAGTATGGGCGCCAGGGACCATGAGTGGGTTTTTTCTTTACCGCTTTGTTATCTTCATTTTGTACTTAGCATTTAGCCACCGGCACCCATTTAGCCGGCTGTTCTGGACATTAGTT
Organism: Iris pallida; assembly: GCA_029216955.1. Classification (NCBI taxonomy): domain Eukaryota; kingdom Viridiplantae; phylum Streptophyta; class Magnoliopsida; order Asparagales; family Iridaceae; genus Iris; species Iris pallida. The sequence continues at coordinate 7,743,236 of JANAVB010042618.1, forward strand.
TATTTTTACATAATTGTAATTAAATCAGACTACAGCTGACTACTATTATGTTCTATTGACTCTCGGTACTAGCTTAACATTTTGTATAGCTAGACTCATGAATTATTTTGATGAAGCGTCGGGGACGCCTAACTGCTTTGTCTTATATGATCATTATTTACTGTTTTGTATTTTGATTGATTGAGACATAGATGCTCTGTGAGACCATAGAAGACTTGATTGTAGCATGCACCCCTAGTCTCTTGACAGCCACAATCGTCGCATGACATTTTTGTACCTCACGCGGGGTAGCTGGCATAGTCTGTCTTCGTATTTTGGTACTAGGGTATAATATTCCTGCTGAACATGAATCGCCATGTCAGCGCCCACGCAAAACGATCATCCCAAGTCCTACGTGACGCATGTGCGAGGCTGGAGTTGCGCTCATACAAGACAAGAACGTCGACATTATGGTTATAGTCGAAGAAATCAAGATACGATCATTTTCATCCAAGCATTCATTTCAATCAAAATCCCAAGCATAGCATCCATCGAAACAATAACATTTTATACGATCGTCATTCCTCGAATCAGAGTACCCCCGAGTTATCGCATATTGATCTTTAAGCTCTTATGGTCCATGAATATCTCTACCCTCTCTCCATACAAGTAGTGTCTCCAAAGCTTCAGGGCAAAGATAACTGCGGCAAGCTCCCAAGTCGTGGGTTGGATAATTCGTATCTTGTAGTTTCGTTGCTATGCACAAAGTAGCCACCTCGTCCTTACCCAAGAGTTGGAGGATTCTCACTGGTGGAGGGATCATCCCAGTCACTAGCACGTACAGGACGTGCTCTGTGGTTGTTTGTGGGAGAGAGATGAGAGCTCAATTTTTGGTGTTTCCTATGCCAAATTTCGATATTATTTTGGGATGGACTAGTTAAGACAGTATCATGCCATCTTAGAGTGCCGGAGGGAGCGTCATATTCAGGCCGTCGGATCGTTCAGAGTTCGAGTTCATAAGAGGGACCGTAGTACAAGGAGTATGCCATCCCGTCGGTGTCTACATTGTGATAGATAGAGCAACACCGTCGATTATTGCAGATGGACGTCTTCTCGGAGGAGTTGCCAGGTCTCCCACCTGACAGACAAGTAGATTTTTCCATCGAGTTGGTACCAGGAGCAGCACCGGTCTCTTATAATGTGTACCGCTTGGCGAAGAAGGAGCTAGATGAGTTGAAGCATCAGCTGAAGGAGTTGCAGACCAGAGGATTCATCCGACCGAGTGCTTTACCTTGGGGAGCCCCAGTTTTGTTTTTACCCAAGAAGGATGGGTCCGTCCGAACGTGCATTGATTATAGAGCCCTGAATGCATTGACCATCAAGAACAAGTACCCCTTAACTCAGATCGACGACTTGTTCGACCAGTTGACTGGAGCCAGAGTGTTTTCAAAGATCGACTTGAGATCGGGTTACCATCAAGTGAAGGTGCGAAAGGAGGACATTCCGAAGATAGCCTTCAGGACTCGTTATGGTCACTATTAGTTCCTGGTGATGCCTTTTGGTATGACTAATGCGCCTGCTGTGTTCATGAATCTGATAATAAAGTGTTTCACCAGTACTTGGATCAGTTCGTGGTCGTATTCATACATATTAGTGTACTCGAAGATCCACGAGGAGCACGGGAAGCATTTACAGATTGTGTTGGAGTCGTTGAGGAGCGAGAGACTCTATGCCAAGCTGAGCAAGTATGAGTTCTTTATGGACCATTTCTCTTTTCTCGGACACGTCATATCAAGAGAGGGTATATCTGTGGACCCAATGAAGATCTCGTCCGTAGAGACATGGCCGACCCATACCGATGTCTCGGAGGTGATATGAGGACCCTAATTTTTGGGAAATATTTTTTTAATTTATTTTATAGTATTTCTATTTATTAGGTTATACTGTATATTTAATTATGATTATAGATGTGTTTTTCCGTAACTTTAATTTTTGGAGCACAAGAAGCACCAATCTTTCGAAACGTCCTTCATGAGTTTTGATGTAGACACGTCTACCTTCAACATGATATATTATGCCCCATCCAAACTTGTTCCCTAGCATTCTTTTGACTTCGCGCAACTGCGGGTCAAATTAGGCCATTTGACCGTTCACGGTAATTCTATACCTAACGTCCAACGTGAGTTCGAGACTCGACAAAGATCAAAATTATTTGACCCAATATATAGTTTTGAACCATTTTGAGCCTACGACACACACGCTAAGGGTGTACCACTCAATCGAGTTCCCATATGCTATTTAATTGCGAATGGCACAAGCGACTCAATGGTTGAATTTTTGAGTTCGATTTGATTAGAAAATATATTTGGACCCTAACCTAGCCAACCCCACCCGTGAGAACCATGTTAGGGTTCCATGACTTAGTAGAATTATTTTAAATTTATTTTGGGATATTATACAACCAAATAGGTTTAAATATAAATTTTGTATATATATGATTATATTTATAAATGCCTAATACTAAATAAATATTGTCCTAGTCATGGTTAAGTTTGAGATGCATATCGACTAGGAATTGTGGTGCGGTTAGCGTGGTTGTGTTCTTTGACTAATATTTGGCTATGGTAGGGAAGGTCGAGCCATATGTGGGTCCCAACGAGGAAAACAAGTCAAAGTTGTGACTTGACCCTATAAATGATTTAATTATTTATATATTAAGATTATGACCTTTAGGAGATGTGGTTGTACCAATTTAGTCCGGACTTGACCCGAACCAAACCTAAACCAATGTAGTCATATGGTACGTCCAAATATATCAATAGAGATAATTATTGTGTAAATATGGTTAGTATATTTACTTTAGTGGTTAAATGAGTATATTTATTTATAAATGAGTGTTATATATAATATATACATATTTGCTATAAAATTGATATCGTGTTTTGAGTTATGATAACATTTTCTTAGAAAATGCCTTTTTAGATTTTAGGATTTTTAGGCTAAAAATACTTGTGCATAGATGAATGTATACTGAATATGTAAAAGTAGGCTTTATGTATATGCATAACAATAGAAGTTTATTTATATAAATTTTAGTATATAAAACTAAGAAATATATGTTGCACAATGGATTATATTTTAGAATATTTTATAAATATTATTTGTATCTATCTAAAATTGTGTGTATACATATTAGGCACTCCTAGGTATATATATATATATATATATATATATATATATATATATATATATATATATATATATATATATATATATATATATATATATATATATATATACGATGTTGAAAAAAATGTATATACTTAGAGAGGGAAGAAATGAAAAAAAAAACAAATATAGAAATAAACCCAAAAATTCCCCCCAGCCGAACGGGCCAACAACCCGACCCCATCCTCTAGTAACGAAGAGAGTATGTATGTGTATATAGATAGAGAGGTCGAGAGGGGATTGAAACCCTAACCTAACCGATCACCTCCACACGCCCCCAGCAACCAGGCGACCACCCCACGGTCTCGCACAGCCGCGAGGAAGCCGCCAGCGGCCACAGGCCGACCATAAACGTGAGAACCGTGCGCCCACGTGAAACAGAGATGCGACAGCAGCAGTAGCACGCAGTGCCGACCCAAGTTTATGACGAGATTTCTCGTCTCACAGTGGATCATTTTTCGATCCAATTGATCAGGTGCGTAGAGAACATATACACCTTCATCTCTCTTTAAGTAGAATCGAATTTAACGCGATAGATTGTCCAAATAATCCCTCAAAAATCCCAAAAAACTGTTCTGAAACGAACAGAGTTTCAACTCATCGAACCTATTTTGGAAGACATTTTACGAGCAGAATATTGGTGATTTACAAAATCCACCTGAAGGAATTTATTAACGACATATAGGAGTCCAAAACCCTTTTTGTAGTTTTATTTTTCATCGAATATATGTTTATATATATATATATATATATATATATATATATATATATATATATATATATATATATATATATATATATATATAAGGGGAAAAGGGGGGGAAGTCAGCCAACGCTAGCACAAGCCAAGACCCATAACAAACAGACCCCCACATGCGTACACATCCCCCAAACCAACCCAAAAGAAGGACAAAACTCGAACTTCTCCCCCCCTTATATAAGCGCGAGAGGGGGAGGCAAAACCCTAGCCAAAATCTCTCGAATCCTTAACCCAACGCCACATGACCTCTCTACGCACCTTTCCGCCATCGCATGCACCATCCTGGGTGGCCGGAGCCGCCGTAGCAAGCGAAAACGCATGCGGCAGCAGCGCACAAAAGAGAAAGCAACAACAGTAGCAATTGCAACCATCCAACTTTGAAGTGCAATTCCCATCACCTCGAGTCCCCGTTTTTCGAACCGTCTTTGCATGTGCGTAGATAACATAACCGAGTTCGATCCCCTATAATTAGTTTAAATTATTGTGCTTTGTTTGCGACGAGAACTGAGTTCAAAAATTGAGAAAAATATCGATTTCTGTATATATAAACTGTCCCAAGGCCTCTATTTTGAGTCCTGATTTCTGTCAAATCAGAGACCAGCTTGAAAATCCACTTAAACAAGTTTGTAGACAACCTATAGGGTTTCAAAATACCTTTTGTAGAATTTGATTTAATTGACTGTGCGTCAAGAAAATATAATTAAAAAACTCAGAAAAATAGTTTTCCGAAACAATAAATTTTTAGAAAACTTTTCGATATGGGGTCCGTCCTGACAATTTGGGCGACTTGGACGCAAACCACTTGCATCGAAAGGTGCATATGGACTTCGTGCACGTGTGGGCTTTGACGGAACTCGAAGTGGTTGCGTGTTTGCGACAAATTTGAGGTGTATCCGTCAAAATTTACCATATCGTCCTCTTTGTAAACTAGTCAATTACTTTGTGCACGTTCGTCAAATCGAGACGAAACTTGTGCCAACAGGAGTATCATTTTTCTGGTCCTGTATGCCAAGTTTGGTCGATTCTGAGACAGTTTGGCCCTGCGACCCGATTCAACAGGCGAATGTGTACGGTCCATCGGAATCCAACTTTGGACATACCATTGGATTTGTCTCATCAAATCGGATCTGTAGACATGTAGTTTGATAGCTTTAGAGACCATAGACTCTGGCACATTTTTCGGTGCAAAGCGGGTCCAACGGCGGATACCATTTTGAACCAAAATTACCGTTTTACCCCTGTGTCCAGAATTGGACTTATGGGTAGGCTATTATTGCTATTTTGCTTATTTCGGGAATGTTGACAATGTCTATTTCAGCATACGGAGTCATTTGCAGGAGTTGGACTTTTGGTGACTCGTTGATTGGTTAGTTATTGTGGTTCTACGCGCTACACCAGGTAAGTACATATTGCCAAAATTTACAGTACTTACATGCTTTTCTATACCGTTATTCTGTTATGTCTCATTTGGTACATATTTCTCTCATATTTCATGTCATAGTTACTTTCTAGTTTTATGTGCATATAGATTATTACTCTTTCTTTTCTCATGTTACTAGCCATATTTTTCTATCATGTTCCTGTCTAATGATAGTATTGTTTAGCCTCTATTGTGTTCCATTCACATGATTGAGCTGGACTTGACTTGTTGACTTGACTTGCCTTGACTTGACTCGTAGTATTATGATTGCTTGATAGATAAGGGGGAATTGGAGATGCCATATGCCATAGGGCATCATGTGTTTGATGAGGTAGTTTGACCAAAGGTGGGTAGACATTCTAGAAATAGCTAAATGATCATACTAGGTTACGTCCTTTAAGGTAGTCGCTTGATCAAGAATAGAGTGGTAGTTTTAGTGTAGAGATTGACCCTCTACAAGAAGAACCTAAACACAGGCTAACCAAACCCATTTACCATTATGCCCTATCAGTTGTAAAGTTAGTATTAGACAGATTGGTAGGTATCACTAGACTGATTAGGTGAAATGTGACTTATATCATTGTGATAATAATATGGTTGGAGGACAAGCTTTCAACATGATCATAGCGAGACCGTCAGTACCAAGAAGAGCAACTAGAGATAACCATTTATAGTTTTATGATAGAGATATTGCAAACCCAAATGGTTTAGGATAGATTATCACTTGAGTTATTAGGAGACACCGTAGTGACCTAGCATACCCCTTAAACTATTCCTAGTTACACTAGTGCGGTTCTTTGTTAGTGAGTCTTATTTTAATTTCGAGGACAAAATTATTTTAAGGTGGGTAGATTGTGAGGACCCTAATTTTTGGGAATTATTTTTTAATTTATTTTATAGTATTTCTATTTATTAGGTTATATTGTATATTTAATTATGATTATAGATGTGTTTTTTCGTAACTTTAATTTTTGGAGCACAAGAAGCACTAATCTTTCGAAACGTCCTTCATGAGCTTTGATCTAGACACGTCTACCTTCAACTTGATATATTATGTACCATCCAAACTTGTTCCCTGTCACGCCCCAGAACCAGAATACTGGAGAGCGGGGGCAGACATAGCCAGCTACGTATGATGAAATGGAATCCATCTCACCATATGGTCACGGCTGTCTAGATATATGAGGGTTTATCTACAAACCATCGGTCTCTTATGGTCAATAACAAGCCTAGTGTCTCAATCCCAAGCAAGTAAGTAGATGTTACAAGATATAAGATCACCAAATATACAATAGTAAGGCGTCCCAAACATTACATATTCAGCTGATCATGAAGCTAGTCGTTACAAAATGTGAGGACTAGCAAGAGTTTAGTCATACATGATCAACCCTAGGTTGCCAATCATGTTACAGCCCGTAGGCAGACAGTAAGTAAAATGTACACGAGCTAACACTTGCTCGGCGGCTAAACGACTCAAAAAGAATAATTTTACAATAAAGTGGGAGAGCAAAATAAATCCACTCGTTGTCCTGGTTATGTCTGGTGTTCACCATCGAGCTGGAAAACCGGTAGATCCTCTGGAGTTGCTCCGGTATCTGGCCATACAAAACCAGCTGGGTCAGATCCCAGAAAGAGCAAGTGCCACAAAGGAGGCCACGAAATAAGAAAAAAAGCCAGCATATCAGAACATAAGAAATAGGAGAAAAGTACAAGTAATAAAGAGTATAACAGAAAAATAAACGACTAGGGACGTGGAACCATTCCGGGAGCCAGGTTACAACCCGTAAACCAAAAAAGGACCGGGGTTGTAACCCTTCGCCTGAATAGCACTTGTCTCTATCCATTTATTGTTAAAGATAAGTAGAACAATCATGTACAGGAGTACCAGGTACAGGGACTTAGACGAGACTTGGACCAGTCTAGACACCATCCATTCACAAACGGCCAAGCAATTACTACGACTTACTACTTAACTAACTAGGGTTATCACAAGCCTAATTACTAACAAGATGCAAATGAGAAATTCCAAGTCCGGTTACCTGTTTGTTACTACCTGAGTGATCCCAGCAAGAAAAGAAAAAGATAGCATGATATAGCAGACATACTGTAGTAAGATACATGTGTCCTAAGGTACCACACTCGACGGCGGACTGGAAGTGCGCTCATCTCGACGGATAGCAACAAATCCCATGTATATATGTATATAAGGCCGGGACCAAAGGGGCAACAGGTAACTGGGAAATTCTCCATGAACTATTTGATCAATCTAGTCATTACCCTAGCCAGATTCAGTATGAATCCCTGACCGTGGTACTCAGGGAGTTAAGTCCTAGACATGATGCGAGACAAGACAAGTGGATTGCACAAGGCGGCAAGAATGAACACCCACGACGTCAAGAAGGATTATACGAGTCAAGTTAATCATCAAGTCAAGTCAAGTTACAAGTTACAGGTGTACAAGTTACAAGTTACAAGTTACAGGTTAGGAGTGCGCCGCCACGGGCCACTATCAAGTTATCCAGTACCAAGATTAATCATGAAGTACAGGTTAAAATTCAAGGGTGCACCCCATCGGGTTACTATCAAGAAGATCAGAAAGTACTAAAATCATAATTCACAGAAATCATAAAAACCGTACTAGTCATAAGCAAAACAACGAAAACCGAGCCAGGTCGTGTTGGGCCAAGACAGTCGTATTGTGTGGAACAAGATCCCAAAACCCTAATCCACAAAAGAGAAGTCAAGTCCAAGAAATAAAATCAAATCATCATGGGCAAGTAGGTCGCGCAGGGGAATCAGATTGTGCAGGGGAAATGGACTGCGCAGGGAATAAACTGCGCAGGGGATGGACTGCGCTGGGTCGGGTTGCGCTGAAGTTGGCTTGCGCTGGGAGCGGGTTGCGCTGAAGTCAAGCGCGCTGGGGTGAGCTGCGCTAGGGTTGGATTGCGCTGAAGCTGAGCCGAGCTGAGAGCGAGTGGCGCAGCAGTCAAGTACGCTAGGGTTGGATTGGGCTGAAGGTGAGCCGAGCTGAGAGCGAGTGGCGCAACAGTCAAGTGCGCTAGGGTTGGATTGCGCAGGGAATGAACGGCGCAGCATTCAAGTGCGCCAAGGGGAGGAAGGCGCTGGGCTAAGAAGCGCCAGCGTAAGTCAGCCCAGCGTAAGGCGCTGGCCGAGGAGTGCGCAGTTCTGCCATGCGCTAAAGAGCGTAGGCCGAGGTCTTCTTCTCCAACCGGCCGAGAGGAAAACCCCAAATTTCAAATCTTCATAACTTGGCCAAATCAAAAGGAAATTCGGATTTCCAAAGTTCTAACTTGCGTAAAATTGAATTCTCTTCCACATGGAAGCCTCAAAACAAGCAAAAATCAAAGTTTAATAGATCAAAATCAAAAAAATCCAAAAATAATTAAAACTTAGATCTAGAACAATGGAGACTCCAAATCATAAAATTCCAAGTTCTAATGTTGTTCACCATGGCCTAATCTAGCTAATGGACAAATAAAATTGGGTCCTTATGTGGTGGCAAGGTGCACTTGCCTGTGGTGTTGGTGTTGTGTGGAGGAAGGAAGAAGAAGATGAAGAAATTAATGGAAGTTATGAGGAGAGAGAAAGTTGGTGGGGATTTTAATGAGGGTGGGTTGTGGTGGAATGAGGGTGGAGTATAGGTTAAGGTGTTCCACCATAATTAAAACCAAACTAAACCAAACCCAATCCTTCTCCTATCCAAATAAAACCAAGCTCCATTAATCAGAATTAATCCATGAACGATAAATGACAATTAAACCACAATGCTAAATATGAAAATAAACCACAACTAACTAATCAAAGAAAATAAGAAATACGGGTCAGAAATACGAACACGTATAAAATACGTATCACGAATTTCAGGGTTTCCGTCCTCGGAATTTAATCAAGAGGCTAGAGATGTCGGGACAGCTATATTATCGCAAGCAATCTACGCTACCAATCAATCATACATGCAAGCAAGGAATCGAAGTGCAAGGCATAAGGAAGATATTACACCTCACGAGCCAAACCGATTGGGATAACGTGATCGGATATCATCCTCACACTCCCACGTTTGACTCTCCTAAGGAGCGATGAACTCAAGCAACACGAACTAAACTGATAGTCTTACGCTTGAGGTCTCTCTCTTTGGTCAAACAGGGACACGGGCCTCTCCTCATACGAAAAGGTTGGTACCAATAATCATTTTCGAATGAGCTAGGACATGGCTCGGGCCCGGGATATACCGTTGTAATTAGGATACATGTAACATAACATGTGTCCCGTATAACGACGGCAGAAAGCAAGACGATAGGACATAGATACCTCTCTGCCGATTCTGGATCTGGACCTGGGCCAGGGCGAACTGCTGAGGCCTCTGTTGCTGGAAGCCTGGGCCTGAGACGGCAATGGACCCGGGAACGGGAGCTGCTGTGATTGGTGAACTGGAGCTGGTTCTGGTGCTGGTGCTGGTGCTGGTCCCATAACCGAGGGACTAGTTACTGTCGACGATGATCTGTTTCTGAATGGACAAGATCCTATCATGTGGTCCGACGAACCACAAACCAAGCACAATCCCTATGCTCTGCGGCACTCAGTAACAACATGCCCGGGCTTCCCGCAATGAGAACAACCGGTTGCGAAAGGCCGCTTCTGCTTCTGCTGCTGGGGTAGGTCGGGGTAGAATGCTGTAAGGAGGTAACCGAACCTGTCCTCGTAGCTCCAATGGTCAGGGCCCTAGCTGCTGGGGCCGGTGCTGAGGATTGGTTCATCTAGTCGTGTGATCGCTTCCGATCTCCGGTCCGGTCCGCTATCCTTCGGGATGTGTACTCATGCCTCCTCGCTGCTCGCAAGACGGCATCAAAAGTTCTGTGCTCGAACTTCTCTACTGCCAATATGATCTCCAAGTGGAGCCCCTGCTGAAATCGCTGTTCTCTGCCTAGCTCGGTTGCCACCAAGGTGGGAGCAAACCGGCTCAACCTTGAAAACTCGGCCGCATATCCGTCGACCGTACTGCTCATCTGCCTGAGATTACTAAACCTGGCCTGCAGGTAATATCTAGCCACTGCGTCGAAGTACTTGGTCTGGAATATATCACTGAATACCGCCCACATGACAGGCGTACCCAAACTCGCTGCTTGCATAGCCCACCAGCTGCGGGCTAGATCTAGTAACTGCAGACGCACCACCGCCACCTTCTCTGCTTCAGGGGTCCTGGCTGCCTCCAAGATAACTTCAATGTCCTGTAGCCAGGCATCTGCAGCAATAGCATCCTCGCTGTCGTCGAAGAAGGGAGGGTTCAGGTGCTTGAAATTGTTGACCGCACTATTCCCTCGAGGACCACTTCCGTTCACAGCATCTTGTACTGCTTGCTGCAAGGCATCACCTCGACGATCCTGAGACGCAAGCAACTCACGGATGAGCCCTATCAAGACCCCATCCTATGACCCTGCTGGCTGAACTGGCTGGACTGGAGGTACTAGTTCTCTAGAAGGCATGGCTCGGAAGGCGGCTGCTGAGGACTGACCTTGATCTTCTTGCTGTTGCTGGGCTGCCGGTCGAACTTCTTCTGGCTGATCAACAGGAACGATGCCACTGAAGTAATAACATCAGGAATATTAAGGAAGGACCAGGATAGAACAATGATGCAAGTATTTTATCAAGTCAGGGATCCAAGAAGATAAGAAGATACGAGTGGAGATCAAAGACGAGTATAGATTGAGACATCTATCCGGTAAACCCTCATATTTCTTGATTGACAAGACCTGCATGGGCCACCACTTAAACCATATCACGCCCCAGAACCAGAATACTGGAGAGCGGGGACAGACATAGCCAGCTACGTATGATGAAATGGAATCCATCTCACCATACGGTCACGGCTGTCTAGATATATGAGGGTTTATCTACAAGCTATCGGTCTCTTACGGTCAATAACAAGCCTAGTGTCTCAATCCCAAGCAAGTAAGTAGATGTTACAAGATATAAGATCACCAAATATACAATAGTAAGGCATCCCAAACATTACATATTCAACTGATCATGAAGCTAGTCGTTACAAAATGTGAGGACTAGCAAGAGTTTAGTCATACACGATCAACCCTAGGTTGCCAATCATGTTACAGCCCGTAGGCAGACAGTAAGTAAAATGTACACGAGGTAACACTTGCTCGGCGGCTAAATACCTCAAAAAGAATAATTTTACAATAAAGTGGGAGAGCAAAATAAATCCACTCGTTGCCCTAGTTACGCCTGGTGTTCACCATCGGGCTGGAAAACTGGTAGATCCTCTGGAGTTGCTCCGGTATCTGGCCATACAAAACCAGCTGGATCAGATCCCAGAAAGAGCAAGTGCCACAAAGGAGGCCACGAAATAAGAACAAAATCCAGCATATCAGAACATAAGAAATAGGAGAAAAGTACAAGTAATAAAGAGTACAACAGGAAAATAAATGACTAGGGACGTAAAACCATTCCGGGAGCCAGGTTACAACCCGTAAACCAAATAAGGACCGGGGTTGTAACCCTTCGCCTGAATAGCACTTGTCTCTATCCATTTATTGTTAAAGATAAGTAGAACAATCATGTACAAGAGTACCAGGTACAGGGACTTAGACGAGACTTGGACCAGGCTAGACACCATCCATTCACAAATGGCCAAGCAATTACTACGGCTTACTACTTAACTAACTAGGGTTATCACAAGCCTAATTACTAACAAGATGCAAATGAGAAATTCCAAGTCCGGTTACCTGTTTGTTACTACCTGAGTGATCCCAGCAAGAAAAGGAAAAGATAGCATGATATAGCAGACGCACTGCAGTAAGATACATGTGTCCTAAGGTACCACACTCGACGGCGGACTGGAAGTGCGCTCATCTCGACGGATAACAACAAATCCCATGTATATATGTATATAAGGCCGGGACCAAAGGGACAACAGGTAACTGGGAAATTCTCCATAAACTACTTGATCAATCTAGTCATTACCCTAGCCAGATTCAGTATGAATCCCTGACCGTGGTACTCAGGGAGTCATGTCCTAGACATGATGCGACACAAGACAAGTAGATTGCACAAGGCGGCAAGAATGAACACCCACGACGTCAAGGAGGATTATACGAGTCAAGTTAGTCATCAAGTCAAGTCAAATTACAAGTTACAGGTGTACAAGTTACAAGTTACAAGTTACAGGTTAGGAGTGCGCCGCCACGGGCCACTATCAAGTTATCCAGTACCAAGATTAATCATGAAGTACAGGTTAAAAGTCAAGAGTGCACCCCATCGGGTCACTATCAAGAAGATCAAAAAGTACTAAAATCATAATTCACAGAAATCACGAAAACCGTACTAGTCATAAGCAAAACACCGAAAACCGTGCCAGGTCGTGTTGGGCCAAGACAGTCGTGTTGTGTGGAACAAGATCCCAAAACCCTAATCCACAAAAGAGATGTCAAGTCCAAGAAATAAAACCAAAACATCATGGGCAAGTAGGTCGCGCAGGGGAATCAGATTGCGCAGGGGAAATGGACTGCGCAGGAAATAAACTGCACAGGGGATGGACTGCACTGGGTCGGATTGCACCGAAGTTGGCTTGCGCTGGGAGCGGGTTGCGCTGAAGTCAAGCGCGCTGGGGTGAACTGCGCTAGGGTTGGATTGCGCTGAAGCTGAGCCGAGCTGAGAGCGAGCGGCGCCGTAGTCAAGTATGCTAGGGTTGGATTGCGCTGAAGCTGAGCCGAGCTGAGAGCGAGCGACGCAGCAGTCAAGTGCGCTAGGGTTGGATTGCGCAGGGAATGAACGACGCAGCATTCAAGTACCCCAAGGGGAGGAAGGCGCTGGGCTAAGAAGCGCCAGCGCAAGTCAACCCAGCGCAAGGCGCTGGCCGAGGAGTGCGCAGTTCGGCCATGCGCTAAAGAGCGCAGGCCGAGGTCTTCTTCTCCAACTGGCCGAGAGGAAAACCCCAAGAACCCTAGATTTCAAATCTACATAACTTGGCCAAATCAAAACGAAATTCGAATTTCCAAAGTTCTAACTTGTGTAAAATTGAATTCTTTTCCACATGGAAGCCTCAAAACAAGCAAAAATTAAAGTTTAATAGATCAAAATCAAGAAAATTTGAAAATAATTAAAACTTAGATCTAGAACAATGGAGACTCCAAATCACAAAATGCTAAGTTCTAATGTTGTTCACCATGGCCTAATCTAGCTAATGGACAAATAAAATTGGGTCCTTATGTGGTGGCACGGTGCACTTGCCTATGGTGTTGGTGTTGTGTGGAGGAAGAAAGAAGAAGATGAAGAAATTAATGGAAGTTATGAGGAGAGAGAAAGTTGGTGGGGATTTTAATGAGGGTGGGTTGTGGTGGAATGAGGGTGAGTATAGGTTAAGGTGTTCCACCACAATTAAAACCAAACTAAACCAAACCCAATCCTTCTCCTATCCAAATAAAACCAAGCTCCACTAATCAGAATTAATCTATGAACGATAAATGACAATTAAACCACAATGCTAAATATGAAAATAAACCACAACTAACTAATCAAAGAAAATAAGAAATACGAGTCAGAAATACGAACACGTATAAAATACGTATCACGAATTTCGGGGTACTACATTCCCTAGCATTCTTTTGACTTCGCGCAACTTCGGGTCAAATTAGGCTATTTGACCGTTTACGGTAATTCCATACCTAACTTCCAACGTGAGTTCGGGACTCGACATAGATCAAAATTATTTGACCCAATATATGGTTTTGACCCATTTTAAGCCTACGAAACACACGCTAAGGGTGTATCACTCAATCGAGTTCCCATGTGCTATTTAATTGCGATTGATACAAGCGACTCAATGGTTGAATTTTTTAGTTCGATTTGATTAGAAAATATATTTGGACCCTAACCTAGCCAACCCCACCTGTAAGAACCATGTTGGGGTTCCATGACTTAGTAGAATTATTTTAAATTTATTTTGGGATATTATAAAAGCTAATTGGTTTAAATACAAATTTTGTATATATATGATTATATTTATAAAAGCCTATTACTAAATAAATATTGTCCTAGTCATGGTTAAGTTTGAGATGCATATCGACTAGGAATTGTGGTGCGGTTAGTGTGGTTGTGTTCTTTGACTAATATTTTAGCTATGGTAGGGAAGGTCGAGCCATATGTGAGTTCCAACGAGGAAAACAAGTCAAAGTTGTGACTTGACCTTATAAATGATCTAATTAGTTATAAATTAAGATTATGACCTTTAGGAGACCCGGTTGTACCAATTTAGTTCGGACTTTACCCGAACCAAATCCAAACCAATGTAGTCATATGGTACGTCCAAAGATATCAATAGCGATAATTATTGTGTAAATATGGTTAGTATATTTACTTTAGTAGTTAAATGAGTATATTTACTTATAAATGAGTGTTATATATAATATATACGTATTTGCTATAAAATTGATATTGTGTTTTGAGTTATGATAACATTTTCTTAGAAAATGCCTTTTTAGATTTTAGGATTTTTAGGCTAAAAATACTTGTGCATATATTAGTGAATACTGAATATGTAAAAGTAGGCTTTATGTACATTCATAACAATAGAAGTTTATTTATATAAATTTTAGTATATAAAACTAAGAAATATATGTTGCACAATAGATTATATTTTAGAATATTTTTTAAATATTATTTATATCTATCTAAAATTGTGTGTATACATATTAGGTACTCCTAGGTGTATATATAGGTATGTATGTATGTACGTATGTGTGTGTATATATATATATATTTTTTATATATATAAATATATATATATATATTTTATATATATATATATATATATATATATATATATATATATATATAAGGGGGAAAAAAATATATATATAAGGGAAAAAACGGGAAAGTCAGCCAAAGCTAGCACAAGCCAAGACCAATAACAAACAGACCCCTACGTGTGTACACATCCCCCAAACCGACCCAAAAGAAGGACAAAATCAGAACTTCCCCCCTTATATATGCGCGAGAGAGGAAGACAAAACCCTAGCCAAAATCTCTCGAAACCTTAACCCAATGCCACCTGACCTCTCCACGCACCTCCCTGCCATCGTGTGCACCGTCTTGGGTGGCCGAAGCCGCCGCAGTAGGCAAAAATGCATGCGGCAGCAGCGCACAAAAGAGAAAGCAACAAAAGTAGCAATTGCAATCATGCAACTTTGCAGCGCAATTCCCGTCACCTCGAGACTCCGTTTTCCGAACCGTCTTTGCATGTGCGTAAAAAATATAACCAAGTTCGATCCCCTATAATTAGTTTAAATTATTGTGCTTTGTTTGCGATGAGAACTGAGTTCAAAAATTGAGAAAAATATCGATTTCTGTATATATAACTGTCCCAAGGCCTCTATTTTGAGTCCAGATTTCTGTCAAATCAAAGACCAACATGAAAATCTACTTGAACAAGTTTGTAAACAACCTACAGGGTTTCGAAATCCTTTTTGTAGAATATGATTTAATTGACTGTGCGTCAAGAAAATATAATTCAAAAACTCAGAAAAACAGTTTTCCAAAACAATAATTTTTTAGAAAACTTTTCGATATGGGGTCCGTCCCGACAATTTGGGCGACTTGGTCGCAAAACACTTGCATCAAAAGGTGCGTATGGACTTCGTGCACGGGTGGACTTTGACGAAACTCGAATTGGTTGCGTGTGCGCGACGAATTTGAGACGTATCCGTCAAAATTTACAGTTTCGACCTCTTTGCAAACTAGTCAATTACTTTGTACACGTTCGTCAAATTAAGACGAAATTTATGCCAACAGGACCGTATCAATTTTCTGGTCATGTGTGCCAAGTTTGGTCCGATTCTGAGATAGTTGATCGGATCGTCGTTTTGCGGGACCCGCGACCCGACTCAACGGGCGAATTTGTGTACGGCCTACCAAAATCCAACTTTGGACATACCATTGGGTTTATCTCATCAAATCGAATCTCTAAATATATAGTTTGATGACTTTAGAGACCATAGACTTTGGCACAATTTTTGGTGTAAAGCGGGTCCAACTACGGACACCGTTTTGACCCAAAATTATAATTTTGCCCCTGTATCAAGAATTGGACTTATGGGTAGGCTATCCTTGCTATTTTTCTTATTTCGGGAATATTGGTAATGTCTATTTCAGCATCCGGAGTCGTTTGCAGGAGTTGGACTTTTGGTGACTCGTTGATTGGTTAGTTATTATGGTTCTGCGCACTACACCAGGCAAGTACACCTTGCCAAACTTTACAGTACTTATATGCTTTTCTATACCACTATTTTGTTATGTCTCATTTGGTACATATTTCTCTCATGTTTCATATCATAGTTACTTCCTAGTTTTACGTGCACATAGATTATTACTCTTTTTTTTCTCATGTTACTAGTCATATTTTTCTATCGTGTTCCTGTCTAGTGATAGTATTGCTTAGCCTCTGTTGTTTCATATGATTGAGCTGGACTTGACTTGTTGACTTACTGACTTGACTTGCCTTGACTTGACTCGTAGTTCTAGGCGATGACCTTGTGATAGACGATGACTATACTTGACCACTCTCTGTTGTGAGCCCCCACTGAGTTGCAATAGAGACTTATTATAGGTTGTGAGCCCACACTGAGCTGTGATCTATAGGGCCATGAGCCCCCACTGAGCTGCGGTTTATCCCAATTTACTCTTAGTCATATTTATCAGCACGATTCTCGACGGCATGCCACTTTCTTAGATATTTCATTCTTATACTATCCTGCAGTCTTTACTCCTTTTACTGTTTCATATCCTTCCTCGCATGTTATTTACTGTACAGTAGGCATGTATATTATGTGTCTTGCTAGTCCCCTGAGGACCTGGTTATCTCTCCAGGTTATAGCCGAGCTGGTAGAATCGATGGATGGTTATGATTTGCATTTGCAGGATTCAGGTATCGTTGGTGCATGATTTTATTTTACTATTCTCTCGTGCTGCATATTCTTATCTTGATATATTATGCTTATTAGCCTAGTTTATTAGACTTGTGTTTCCTTTCGAGTCTATTCGGACATGTATGCTAGGGGGCTGCAGACCACGAACCATATTGTTCATTCTTAATGTTTTATTATTTTATCTGGAATGAGATTAGTTTTGACTTACCATGATTAGACCTAATGCCCTAGTCCATACAGCTTATACGTATTCGAGCTGGGCTGGAGTCCTCTCGATGCATAGCTGGCATGTATACGTATCCTAGTTATACGTATTTTGGGACTGGGGCGTTCACTACTAAAATATCATCAAATAGCGATGTATATTAGCGACGGCAAGAAAATAAGTCGCCAGTAGCGACACCTATATAAGCACGTCGCAAAACGTCGCTCACCAGCGACGTTCTGCGACATCAGTGTTTTACGTCGCTGAATAGTGACGTTCTGCGACATAATATAAATATATGTCGCCACATTGCGACATTTAGCGACGTCATAGAGTGACGTCGCTACGTTATTTTACTTAGGGGACGCCGCTGCCTTCTTTTCCCCCACCCTCACTCGAAAATCCCAAAATTCTTATTTTCTCCCGCCCCCAACCACCCCGGCGACTCCCTCACTCCCTCCCCCTCCGGCGACCCACTCCCCCCCCCGGCGACTCCCTCCCCCTCCGGCGAGCTCCTCCTCCTCGAGATCCTCCTCCTCGAGCTCCTCCTCCCCCAATCCGAGATCCTCCTCCTCTTCCTCAGGTAAACCCTAACCTAAGTCCTCTCCCTCCTCCTCCTCTCCCACGGACACACATACACACGGACACACGGACACACATCGTGTCCCCAAAGACTCGTGCCCATTGGATTCGTGCCTCCAAAGACTCGTGCCTATTGGATTCGTGTCCAATTTTGGATGTGTTAAGTTTGGTTTGTTTTTGGACACATGGTGTCGAGTATTTGGACACGAGTTTGGTTTGGACACATGGTGTAGGTCTTAGGGCCTGTACAGGCAGCAGGCAGGAGACAGTGGTTTTGGGGTGTGTGTGTTTGTATAGGTAATAAGAAAGGGTTTTCATATGTGTGAGTAATAGGACGAGCAGTGTTCAGGATCAGTCAATAGGGTATAGGTAATGGCAGTGGATTGGTGAGCCAATATAGGTAGGTAGTGAGGTATTGTGTAATATGAGGTATAGATATATGTAAAGTATAGAGTATAGTATGGAAAAGGTTTAGGAATACCTAGATACTAGAGTATGGGAAAAAGGTTGATACCTAGACAATGGTATAGATGGAAAAGTGTAGTTAATAGGAAGTGGTATATAGAGTAAGTCAATATATAGATAGGGTTAATTGGCTTATAATCTATATACATAGAGTATAGGGTTTAACGGGGTAAATTAAGATAATGACTATTTTTCAATATATGAGTTAAATATCTTAAGATATAGTTATAGTTAGGATTTTATGGTTGATAATGGTTAGAAATAGTGGAATTAGACTAGTTTTGACCTTGGTTGACCACAGTTAATTATTTTGATCAAAAGTTAACCAAAAGTCAATCGTAGCCTAGTTTTGACTAGAACTTGACCGAAGTTGACCAATTGACCTAGTTTGACCAGAGTATTGACTTGGGTTGACCCAGGGTTGACCAAGTCTGATGCGGTCGAGCGACGAATCGACCCTCCGATCGTCACCGGACGATTTGATGCGGTCGAGCGCAGTATACAGGACCTGATGAGTCTGCATCAGGCTGCAGCTGCCAACTTGCAGACGCTCACCGAGTCTACGCAGCACACAGAGCATAGACAGGTCGAGCTGGAGGGAGCACAGAGGAGTATGTCTGCCTCATTCGCTGATTATACTGATAGGGTGGTGAGTACCCTTAATGCGCATGGTGAGCGACTGCAAGAGCTGGAGCAGATACGTCCTCCCGGTCCATCGACGACACCGACTCCAGACATTGCACTGCCTCCTACTGCCCCTACGGTGCAGCTCACCCAGGAGTAGTATGAGTACATGCTATCCCATATGCCTGACTACAGGGGTCCGCAGTGATTTTATTGATTTTTTTATGAGTTGTATGTATTGGCCCTATGGGCAAATTGTTTATTGGTACACTATTGTTGGTACACTTGGTGGGAGACTTTTTTTCATCTTCTATTTTTATTTGACTCTATTGGATGTTTGTGAGGATGTGTGTTTGTGATATTTACTTTGCACTGCCTCCTATTTTATTTGGTTATTTACTTTGTGATATCTGCGACGGGGATGACAAATATACCTACGCTGGGTTATAAGCGATGATCTGATATACAAAGGAGGTGCTGCCAAAATTTTAAAAAAATATATTGTGTATTTTTGTTATGATGTGTGTCTGTGTTTACAGTGAATGTGAAATACAGTGTTCGGAACCATCGACAGTTTCGATTACTGTTGTGTGTGTTATCTAGGATAGAAATAGCAACAGTTCAGGGTGCACTTCTGAGAGCTTCATTTTCACGTCCTTCACTTTCTCGGGACGTCGTAAAGGTTCCCGAGAAGGTGAAGGACGTGAAGCGGAAGCTCTGAGAAGTGCACCCTGAACTGTTGCTCTTTCTATCCAATATAAAACATAGAACAGTAAGCGAAACTGTCGATGGTTCGAACACTGCACTTCACACACACTGTACACATAGACACACAGCATAACAAAAATAGATATTTTATTTTTTTAAATTTTTTTTAATAACTGCGACGTATAGCGACGTTCTGCGACAGACTGCGACGGATGGTAGACGTCGCTATAAGTCGCTCATTAGCGACGTTACATCGCTAGACGTCACTAATTTACGTCGCTAAATAAGTCGGTAGGCGTCGCTAATCTGCCCACGTGGCTGCCATGCCAGGTCATCATATATAAAGTTTACTGCGTCGCAAGTGGTCGCTTTACGTCGCAGTTTTGGCGACGTATGGATACGTCACCATCTGTCGCTACTTTTGCGACGTCTAGCGACACTAAAGATTACGTCGCTAATAGCGACGTTCGGCAACGAAAGTGGCATCTGTGACTTGTCTATAAGCGACGTCCGATTTTCGTCACTAAATACGTCGCAAATTGAAATTAGCGACGTATTTTGGTTATTTAGCGACGTCTCCTGACGTCGCTATTTGATGATATTTTGGTAGTGGTTACAGATGAGAAGCTTTCTTGGACTTGCCAGATATTACCAGAGGTTCGTAGATAACTTCGCGAGGATCGCTGAGCCGTTGACCCGTTTAACCCGCAAGAAGCAGGAGTTTATCTGGACAGAGGAGTGTCAGAAGGCATTCGATGAGCTGAAGAAGCGCCTTACCGCAGCACATATTCTGACTATTCCATCCGGATCGGAAGGGTTCGTGATCTACAGTGATGCATCCGGAAAGGGATTGGGATGCGTGTTGATGCAGCACAGGAAGGTAGTAGCCTATGCTTCGAGGCAGCTGAAGGTTTATGAGAAGAATTATCCAACCCACGACTTGGAGCTTGCCGCGGTTATCTTTGCCCTGAAGCTTTGGAGACACTACTTGTATGGAGAGAGGGTAGAGATATTCACAGACCATAAGAGCTTAAAGTACGTCTATACACAGAAGGATCTGAATTTGAGGCAGAGACGGTGGTTGGAGCTAATGAAGGACTTTGAGATCGAGCTGCAGTACCATCCATAAAAAGTTAACATTGTAGCGGATGCTTTGAGCAGGAGGCCTATGGAGTACATGTTAACGAATCAACCCCATCTTCTGGAGGAGCTACGGGAGTTGAGGATCGAGGGGCAGATAGTCAGTTGGCTAGTCTACAAGTTCAATCTTCATTAGTAGAGAGGATCAGAGCCGTATTGTCAACATATGCCAGATTTCAGCACCTTCGACAGAGGACAAAAGCCGGTATGCAGAAAGGACTGCGCATTCATGAAGACGGGACTCTGAGGTGTGAAGATCGCCTCTATGTTCCCAATGGAGAGCTTCGTCAAGAGCTGATGATGGAGGCGCACAGTTTAGCATATTCTATTCACCCAGGAGGTACGAAGATGTACAGAGATTTGAGACAACATTATTGGTGGCATGGAATGAAGAGAGAAATAGCCCGCTTTGTAGCCAAGTGCCTGGTGTGTCAGTAAGTCAAGACTGAGCATCAGAGGTCCGCAGGACTGCTCCAACCACTTTCTATACCGGAGTGGAAATAGGAGCATATCACTATGGACTTCGTCACAGGATTACCAAGGAGCCCGAGTGGACGGGATGCAATTTGGGTGATAGTTGACCGACTCACCAAGTCAGCTCACTTCCTACCCTTCAGAGTAGGGCAGTCTACAGAAGCCCTAATGGAGATGCATATGAGGCAGGTTGTACGACTTCATGGAGTACCAGTTAGTATAGTATCTGACCGAGATTCGAGATTCATATCGCACTTCTGGCAGAGCCTACAGGAGAGCCTTGGTATTCGACTGAAGTTTAGTACGTCGTACCATCCACAAATAGATGGTCAGTTAGAGCACACCATTCAGACGCTGGAGGACGCATTGAGGGCGTGCATGCTAGATTTTGGAGGATCATGGGAGGACCACCTGCATCTAGTAGAGTTCTCCTATAACAACATTTATTAGGCCAGTATCCAGATGGCCCCTTTGAAGCATTGTATAGTAGGAAGTGCCATACCCTAGTCTGTTGGAGTGATGTGGACGAGAGACAGATACGCAGACCAGAGTTGGTGGTTCGTACAATAGAAAAACCAAGGAAACTTGAGAGCAGCTCAAGATAGATAGAAGCACTGGGCGGTCACACACTGTCGATCCCTGGAGTTCAAGGAAGGAGATCATGTCTTCCTGAGGATCCCACCCACCAAATGCACCATCAGGTTTGGAGGAAGATGGAAGCTGAGTCCAAGGTACATTGGACCTTTTGATGTGTTAGAGCAGATTGGAGAGGTTGCCTACCGGTTAGCTTTGCCACAGATATTGGAGGGTGTTTATGACATGTTTTACATATATCAGCTGAGGAGGTATGTGCCAGATCCTAGCTACGTCCTCGTCCATTCAAAGATCACTGTTGGTCTGAGATTATCTTATGAGGAGCAGGCAGTGGAGATCATGGATCGGAGAGAGAAGATTCTGCGGGGTCAGACCATCCCGCTAGTTTGTGTCATTTGGAGGCATCATGCGCCAGGCGAATCTACTTGGGAGCGCAAGGATGCGATTCGCAAGCGTTTTCCCCATCTCTTCGTGGGGCTAGGTATGCATGCATTTATGTTCAGTTACTTCTATCTTGTTGGTTATTATATGCCTAAATTTCGAGGACAAAATTCTCTAAGGTGGATAGGTTGTAAGCCCTCTAAATTTTTTAATTAGAATTATCTAGATTAACTAGGAATTTAATATGATTAATTATAATTTTCTAAGTTATTAATGATTTTCTACTTTTATTTTGATTATCATAAGCACATTGTCATGACTTTTACAT